>JADBJO010001783.1:107124-142124 GCA_016801955.1 Conus betulinus | reverse complement strand
ACCGCCGCGTGACAGCTTTGTGTGAGGACGCTTTGTATAGAGCTTTTTAACTAACACACACACACACACACACACACACAGGTAGATCAAGCAGCCAAGAGTGCAGCACGCAATGCTGCAGGGACAATTAAACTTAATGTTGAGCTAGATCTACATGAATATTATAAATACTTTGACAAGTTAGCAAAGGATAATTTTGTTGACAAGTTGAAGACCTCAGATATACAATATTCACATAATTGTGTAAAATTTGTGATACACTGCATTCGGATATGATAATAAGAGTTTAAGTCAAATTAATGCAGATCAATTACGTCTTTGACGTTTAAAATTCGTCTAAATGCTCTCAAAACAAAATTTTGTAAAGATATTATTTGTGTTTGTGGGAGTCAAATTTCTACGAATCATCTGCTTCTGCACTGTCCTGCCATCAAAGCTCAAATGCTCAAAAATGGAGGCACTGCGCTCCAACATCGAAATCCGATAACATTACAGAAAATAGTTAATGACGTTGATCTTCTTAAGCTGTTTTCAGAAACTTTGCATTCTAGTTCTGTTGGTATTTTTCTTTGATCGTTGTTGATAATGTTGAGATTATTTGTGTTTGTAGAATCTAAAACTTAAGAATGGCATTGATGTTACATTTACTCAAAAACACCCAACACTTTAAAGAATCTTTCACATGCTTTTTTTTTTTTGGTCTAATGTCACTTGAGGGTGAAGAGACGTTAAATTAAAGTACTACACACACACAATGTGTGTGTGTGTGTGTGTGTGTATATATATATATATATATATATATATATATATATATATATATGTGTGTGTGTGTGTGTGTGTGTGTGTGTGTGTGTGTGTGTGTGTGTGTGTGTGTGTGTTGAACAACACACACACACACACACACACACACACACACACACACACACACACACACACACACACACACACACACACACATGAATGTAGGCTTGCTCACTCCAATTATGTTAATTCCATGATTTCAGAAGGTGATCATCAAAACAAAAAATTATGGTCTGACATAAGGAGTAAGAGACAGGACAATATCGGGATTCCAGACCTGAGAAATAATCAGAATAACTACCCTGAAGGGAAAGCAAATTTACTAAACAATCGGTTTTGTTCGGTTTTCTCAATTCCCAAGCCTCTCATTAATGTTAGACTAAAGGATGATGATAAGCTCCCTGAAATGCAAAATATCAAAGTAAGCAAAGCAGGAGTATTTAGTTACTGACCAACATCAATGAAAACAAAGCTACTGGTCCTGATGGCATTCCTGGCAAGTTCTTAAACTTATGTGCCAATGAATTGACTGAGATATACCAATTACTTTTCCAAGCTTCACTGGACCAGGGAGTAATACCTGATGAGTGGCGAGATGCTAGCATTGTCCCTTTACTCAAAAGGGTGACAAAACTAAAGCAGAGAACTATAGGCCTGTATCTCTTACATCCGTATCAGCAAAATTACTTGAACTTTATAATAATATATAGTAGCATAATGGACCATCTTGACAAATATGACTTCTTAAATAACGCCCAGCATGGTTTTAGACAGCGAAGGAGTTGTGAGACTCAACTTATAACAACTCTCAATGATTTTAATAACTGTCTTAAACAACAGACAGCAAGTAGATGCAATTTTATTACTTTTCTAAAGCCTTTGATATGGTTGACCACGAGGGCCTGTTACTTAAATCAGAACACATCGGCATTGGCGGTTCTTTTACTAAAAATGGTCTAGATCATCCCTCGTTGGGAGAATGCAGAAAGTTATTGTGGAAGTTTGCTAAAAATGGTCTAGATCATTCCTCGTTGGGAAAACGCAGAAAGTTATTGTGGAAGGGTCGTCATCCCATTGTAAACCAGTCTTGTCAGGTGTACCCACAGGGAACTGTTCCCGGGCGCTTGTTTTTTTAAATTAATATAAATGACATAAGTAGAAATCTCTCTCCTGGAAATACTGTAAGGCTTTTTGCAGATGACAGCTTAGTATATAGAACAATCAGAAGCAAGAATGATACACACATTCTACAAGAAGATCTAAATGTTTTACAAGAGTGGGAAAGAACTTGGAAAATGGAATTTCATCCCCAGAAGAAGTGCCAAGTGTTGCGTATATGTAATGAACGATCACCAACTAGATCAGAATATTCTATTCACAATACTATTCTTAAAGAAACCAATGCTACGAAATATTTAGGCGTGATTATGGATAGTCATCTCAAATGAAAAGAACAGTACAATTTAGTATGTAAGAAAGCAAACAACATCTTAGCTTTCTTATACAGGAATATCAACGACTGCCCCAAAAGGTTAAGGACAACTGCTACAAAACACTGGTTAGACCAGTATTGGAATATGGTTGCTCAGTCTGGGATCCTTACAATCTAAAGGACATTGATAACCTCGAAAAGATTCAGAAGAGAGCAGCACGGTTTGTAACAGGGAACCATATCAGAGAGAAAGGGAATACTAGGAAGAACATGAGGAAATTAGAATGGAAACCCATAGAAGAGAGAAGAGCTTTTATTAAACCTTCTTCAAAGGCAGAGCTAAACTAATTGATATCTCAATGGAACAAGTAGTATTGAATAAAAGTAGCACCAGGAGTGTTGGTCAATCTTATGCCATACCTGCATCAAATATTGACAGCCATTTAAATTCATTTTGTCCTAGTTCTGTAAGGCTGTGGTACTCACTGCCTGGTGCCATCAAGATTGCCACAAATGCAGTCTCATTTAAAAATCAAATTGATACGACAGTCTTGAGATCTGCATATTGACTGATTTTTCTATTTTAACTTCCCCAGATATTTTATGGTTACCTAGGCCTTAACCTGGCCATTGTTTTTAAGTTTTTAAATATCATGTGCGACCCGTTGTTGCCAAATATTGCTCCAGGGGCCAACAGGCTGAGTCGCACTTTCTTTTCTTTTTTTAACATGCGCGCTGGTGACCTACTCATTTTTTTGTGAACTACTTTTTTTAGGAAGAAGACACACACACACACACACACACACACACACACACACACACACCACACACACACACACACACACACACACACACACACACACACACACACACACACACACACACACACACACACACACACACACACACACACATATACATATATACATATATATACATGCATATAGAGAACAATGTACAACAGAACAACAAGTTGGCTCAGGTTTTCCCAAATTTCGGCGAGCACACCTCGCCTTCCTCAGGGGACTTTCATTGTCTCAGTTCATACAGGTATTACAAATAATTCTGATAATCACTCACATAAACAAGAAAGAAGAAAGAGGAAAGTGAAAAGCATGGAAAACAGTCTACCAAATCGAACACACACTCACAGGCATGTGCATACACAGAATATGTGAATAGTGTGTAAATACACGAGTAACTGAATGAATGAATACGCACGCGGAAGCGGCAGGGAGTGGGGGGGGGGGGGGGGGGGGGGGGGGGGAAGGGGGAGGGCGGGGAAGAGGGAGGGGCAGGGCAGGGGGAAGAGGGGGGGGGGGGGGAAGGAAACGAATGTGGCTGCAAAGTGTTTGAATGGATGTGATGTGCTTCTGCGTTGTGGAGTGTTGGATAGTAGTATTGGTGGTAGTAATAATAGTTGTGATGGTATTAGCAGTAGTAGTAGCAGTAGTAGAAGTGGCAGTAGTAATCCCAGCAGTAGCTGTAGAGGAGCAATAGTAGTAGTAGACGAAGTAATGATAGGTGGCCGTAGACAGTTAGTAGTAGTAGTAGTAGTTGTAGTAGTAGTAGTAGCAGTAGTAGTATAGTAGTAGTAGTAGTAGTAGTAGCAGCAGCAGCAGCAGCAGCAGCAGTAGTAATAATATAGTAGTAGTAGTAGTAGAAAGTCGTAGGGGCTGTAAATGTAATTATAGAAACCGTGATGACGATGACGATGCCTGTGCAACTATGGGTGCGTACATAAGCGCATAGTGATCGCGTCCCAAAGAACAGCCCCCCCCCCCCCCCCCCCCCCCCCACACACACACACAATGCCATCAGCCCCCAAAAAACAGCTTCCAAATTTAGACACTACCGCCCAACCTGGGCCCAGTTCTTTCCGGTCACACACTCCTCCACCCCTCCACACACACCCCCTACCCCTAACCCCCAACTCACATCCCCCCAAAAAAAAACAACAACAAAACGGACCACCCCACAACAAAACCCCCGACCCCCACCCCCACATACACACACCGCCATTAGCCCCCAAAAGAACAACTTCCAAATTAAGACACCGCCGCCCAACCAGGGCCCAGTTCTTCCAGTCACACACCCCTCCACCCCTCCACACACACACACCCTACCCCCAACCCCATCGCCCCCCCCCCCCCCCCCTCTCCCCCCCCCCCCCCCAAAAAAAAAAAATGCAAAGCATATAAACGTACTCTCAGCTTATCTTGAATACGCGTGAGACATTCCATAAAGAGGAAAAACCCATCTTGGGCCGTTGTAGCCATTAATAACGGCTATTCTGGTAAACATCGGCCATCATCTGTTACCCATAATGAACACACCTACAAATTTTTCAGAAAGATCGGCCAAGTACTTTCTAAGATTTCCATTAAGAAGAAAATATTTATGGGCCGTTATAGCCGTTAGTAACGGATATAACGGTAAAAAAAACATCGAGCATCATCCGTGACCCATAATGAACATGCCTACAAATTTTCAGAAAGATCGGCCAAGTACTTTCTGAGATATTCCATAAAAGAAAAAAAAGACCATTATGGGCCGTTATAGCTGTTGGTAACGGATAGAACGGTAAAATAAGACATCGAGCATCATCCGTGACCCATAATGAACATACCTACAAATTTTCAGAAAGATCGGCCAAGTACTTTCTGATATATTCCATAAAGAAAAAGACCGTTATGGGGGCCATTATAGCTGTTAGCAATGAATAGAACGGTAAAATAACATCGAGCATCATCCATGACCCATAATGAACAAACCTACAAATTTTCAGAAAGATCGGCCCAAAAGAAAAGTACAAAACAAAAACAAACAAAACAACACACACACACACACACACACACACCACACACACCCCCACACACACCCCGTCCGGACCCCCCCCCCTCCCCACCCCCCCCCCCACTACCCCCCTCCCCCCCCGCCCCCCCCAGACCCACCACCCCCAACAGCACAATAGCTACATCCTCAGGATCCGCTGTTCCCAGACCCACCACTGCCAAAGTCAGAACCGCCCGTTCATTCAGCGCATCCAAGTGGGAAAAGTGTCCTGGGCTTGCGCATCCAAAATCTTTCCCTGCCGCCCCCCCCCCCCCCCCCCCCCCCACAGTGCTGGAGTGCACCCACTCCACTGCGATGCATGTCGTGTTGTGGGTGGTGTGATTTATCTGGCTGAAATGTTTGGTGACATGTGTGCCAGTGTTTTTTGTTGATATTTGAACGGTGTTGGTAGTAACGTGTCCGAAGTGAAGTTTGTGTCTGACCTATGTACTATGTGTTGTTGCATGCATCACAGTAGAGAAGGTACACCACGTGTGAGCTTTCACAACTCCATCTGTGCCCAATAAAAAATACTTCCTCAGTGAGCTTGCTGCGAAAGCTTTGCAGGCAGAGATGAAGACATCACAATAATATTTGCCAGTGATCTACAGCATCGTTCTCCGAGAAGGGGGGTTTTCAGGAATCGCTTGCTGCAGACGGGGACTTGAATGGAGGACAGGTTGAAGTTCTTGAAGCCAGAGGCGGAGGGGTGGATTGTTCGGGTGATGCGTAACTATCAGAGGTGGTCTAGTGCTGTTTTGTTTTTTCCTTATATTCCAGGCTTTGGCTGCGGGGAGTGTTTCTGTTGTTGTTTTTTTAAGGGCTTAATGTAAGGAATTGGCGGAGAAAATGGGTTTTCATTTCTTCTGATCGTCGACTAAAACCATCAGTGTCTGAACAGACGCGTCTGAGTCGTAAGAGTGGCTGTAGGGAGTGTTCCTCTCTGTATATGGGGTGGATGGCGGGACTGGCGATGGAGGTAGGTATGGGAGTCCGTGGATTTGGTGTGTACATCACTGTGGAGGAAGCCCTTATCAATGTGCACTAAGGCGTCGAGAAACAGGATCTGTTTAGGAGAGGCAGGCACCGTGAACTTGATTGTCTGGTGGAATATATTTAGATGTTCAGTAAAAAGTTTGCGATCTGCATCTGTCCCCATCCAGAGTAGAACTATGTCGTCTATAAAACGACGCCAGAATTTCCTCCGGACGGGCACAGGGCTGTTGTCAAGTAGTCGGGATTCCAGCCACCCCATAAACAAGTTGGCTGCAGACGGGGCCACTGGAGTACCCATGGCAGTGCCGAGAATTGAAAAGCAAAAACATTATATGAGAGAATGAAGTTGATGATTTGTATGACTTTTACAGTGGAGGGTATGAGAACGTGCTGTAAGTTTGAAGTTTGCTAGAAGTGGCGGAGAGCAGTTTCCAGGTCTGATTGAGGGATGTTGGTGTACAGGCTGACGATGTCTATAGGTGATAATTATAGCCCCTCCTTGAAAAGGCCAAAGTCTCTGTTCCATTGTTTTAGAGTGCGAAGAAAATGAGTAATGTCTTTAATCCAGCTAGAGAGGGTTGTGACCATTTTCAGTCAAATTCTGATTGAGACATTTTGTTACAATAAACATCAGCAACCTCTTCATTCCAAACATGCTTCTCTACAGCCATGTCATTAATGTTTGTCGCATTTGTCTTCCACGTCATTCGAACAGTTTATATGACAAGATACAGGCATATGATCAGATTCAATTCGCTCGCATGCGTTTAACTCACAGCAATCATACAATAAAGAAAACAGATTACAAGACATCATAAAGTAATCAACCACGCCACACCCGCTATCTGACACGAACGTGTAGTGACCTTGGCGGTTACCATGACACACTCCGTTGAGAATACATAAATCCATTGTAGTGCACAGATTCATTAAGAATTTACCATAATTATTAACCGATTGGTCTTGTGAGCATCTACCTACGTTTAAAGAATGACTGGTGTACTGAGAATCCACTAATCCATTGCTGTTACACACCCCTCACAGTGATGAGACACATTCGAAATCCTGCTGTTAAGGTCACCACATATCAATAAATGAATATCACCATAGATTGACAAACAATCAATTAAGTATCCTTCTAATAATGCAATGCCATTTTCACAATCAAAATGCGCATAACATGGAGAATCCTCAAGATGAACGTAACAACATACATACAACACATCTTTGTAAGTGTTGAATATTGCTTTGTTTATAACAAACGCAACAAAATTGTGAGACCTAAGGTCTACTTGTTTGAGGTAAGGTTCCAATTCATTCCTGATCACACATTGCCTTCCCTGTTTAGTAAACTTTACTGCATACAGAAACTTTTTATATTCAAAAAAAAATAGAAGAAATAAATTCATCGACAAAAGTTTCGACTACACAAACAAAATCAAAGGATTTGACAAACAAAATGAAATAATTATCTGTTAATTTAGACATCAATCCGTTAACATTCCTATGTAAGAAAGAAAAATGCTTTGGTCTAAGGTGTTATTTACACATCATCATCATCATCATCCTTATCGTTAGAAATCGGGTGCCTGTCACGCATTCCATCTTCCAACACACCTATGTCACACGCTAATATACACGGTTCAGTAACAACATGCGGAACATGGACGGTCCTCTACGATAACGTTGGGGATCACGTCTTCAATTTCACGTGCAGTGTTCACATCGTTTCACTTGACAGCAACACACCGGTGCTCTGTTGAAATGTGCACCTTGGTGAAAATAGTCGGCACCAAAAGGATGACATTTGGGCTGGCCGTTTTCCCTATTTTAGTCCTATCCTTATCTCTGGAATATTTCGTGCCATCTATCGACAAATGATTAAACACCAGGGGAGCTCTCGTTGCCATCTTGTCTTGCTCTCTTCGTGTGTTGAGTCTTTTTCGAATGTCCCGGACATGTCTTGAGAAGTCTTCACCAATGAAAATGTTCGTACTTTGTAATTTCCGTTTGGATTTGAGGATTTTCAGTTTCTGTTTATATGAAACACACACACACACACACACACACACACACACACACACACACACACACACACACACACACACACGAGCGATGACAGGAAAGTCCGTTCTGCCGTTAAGACGATGGACTGTATCGAATTCAGTGTCATCTCTCAGTCCCAGTTTGTCGGTTAGCAGATCGTGGAGTACACCCTCACAGTCAGCACTCGTCTCATTTTGTCTCTTGAGCAGACCATAGAAAAGTTAAGTTATTACGTTTAGAATGTCCTTCTAGGTCATCAAGACTGTTTTCATAATCAGCCACCTTCGACATCAAGTCACTGTTAGTCTTTGGAAAGTCTAGATTTTTAGCTCGAAGATCGGTGAACTCCTCCTTTAGGTTCTTTAGCTCACCTTGAAGGGACGCGTAACCTGCTCGTAGATCATAGACTTCCTGCTTCATCTAGTTTGGCGTTCATGTGCTCGCTCACAGTCTGCAAGGTCTTCAGGGTCGCCATAATGTCACTGTTGGTCGGCTCCGAGTCCGACGGGGGGGGGAGGGGGGGGGGCGGGGGTGTACTCTACTCAGCCGCACTGTCTCTCCTTGTTCCCAGTAGAGTTGGGTCCTGGGTTGCTTTCGATGTGTCTCTCCTTGTTCCCAGTAGAGTTGGGTCCTGGGTTGCTTTCGATGTCACCACATGGAAGTAAAAGGCTGCCCCAAAAACAGGTAGGAGAGCAGCAAGCCAAAGGTAACACCGTCTCCCCAGCAGTACAGCGTCAAGATGGCGACCCTAGAGGATATTCTTGTCTTGGCTCGTCTCAACACGAAACCGATGTAAATCAGTGAGAAACGGTCACAAACCGACCTGATTTGTAACGCAGTCGATGGCATAGTGGCTAAGCAGAGACTGTGGCAATCATTGGAGCCACCATGTAAACTTAACCCACTAGAAAACACTCTTAGAGTCCAGAGGTCACGCAACACGTCTACACCTTTGCGCAGCAAATCACTCACATACCCCCCCCCCCCCCCCCCCCCCATTTTTCTACAATCTGAGACATAAGAGCAAGCTTTGTTTATAATTCAATATTTCTTGCAGTCATTGCAACACCTAGCTGCTCTGTAAGTTGCTGGAATGGTGCTCGGTACTTATCCTTGAATTTTATTGTTTTATTGTAATTTTAGTCCCTTGCGGATTCATTCCAAGAACTGTCCCTCAGCACTTGTGTCTTAAGAGGTTATCTTTTTATATATTTTTCTACTTTTCACAAGAAAATGTAGTTTGTTTTGCTCTTTCATGATTTTCTTTTGCTTCTTAGGTGGCACCTTTGGTTAGTTTTTTTGAAAACTCAACAAACATACTACAGTATTGCACACCAGCCTTTTTCTGGTATAGCATTCTTCTTAAAACCGAAAAGGCAGAGGAGTCAAATTACTACTTTCCGCGGTCACTGAGAAGAAACAATCAGGTTTCGAAATACCGGTATATGACCAGGAGTTATATGTTAGTGAGCTTTTCTCTCCCCCGGTATATGACCAGGAGTTATATGTTAGTGAGCTTCCTCCCCATTGGAGATGGTCTCCCGCTTTGGAGACTCTAAGCTTGCTGAAGGTTCATTTTGAGAAGCATTTATTATTCCCCATTCACCCACTCAAGCACATACTGTCAGTAAAGCAGAATCATCTACCACTGCAGATATGAAAGCTTGTCACCCCCCATTTCTACAATCTGAGACATAAAGAGCAAGCTTTGTTTATATTATATATATATATATATATATATATATATATATATAGAGAGAGAGAGAGAGAGAGAGAGAGAGAGAGAGAGAGTCTATCTATAGAGAGATATTAGAGAGAGAGAGGTCTATCTATAGAGAGATATTAGATCGAGGTGTGTGTGTGTGTGTGCGCGCGCGCGCGCTAATCTTCATACCCAAGCATAACAGGTACACAAGAACATTTTTTTCCATCTGGCCCTTTGCCAGAGAGAGAGACAGAAGCAGTTAAACTATAGCGCGTACCGTCTTACATGTGCATCATTGGGGGGGACTTGATTGTGTTTTGCATGTCTTTTGAATCGGGTGAAATGACATACCAACACCCCCCGCACCCCCCTCCTCCCGCAACCCCTCCCCCCCCCCCCCCCCCCCCCCCCCAGCTCCCGCTCCCCACATCACCCCGACCCTTCTATCTTCGTCCTTGGAAAGGCAGGCTGCTATGCGTTCAGCTAACAGTCCTTTTTTGCTTCTGTACTTCTATTGTTACCTACTTTTGCGTAGTTTTCCCTGTTTGTACCTTTTCTTATGTGTCACCCCTTGACTGGTTTTCTTGCTTTTTCCTGCTGATATTTCACTTTACCCATTAAAAAAAAGAGTTTGGTTTCAAGGTGAGGTGACAGCAGGCGGAAACTGAAGCACATTTTTTTTGAAAATAATTTTAAAGTAACTCCGCCATGGACAAACAAATCACAAGACAAAACACGACACGTTTCGACCTCTTTGGTCTTCCTCAGGCAAGCTAAACAAACATTCAGGACAATGAAAACGAAGAACGAGCAATCACTTGCCTTGTCGAATTGGGTGTTTTACCGACCTCCTCATCCTCCGACTTTACTGTCTTTTTTTTTCCCAGCTCCAGCGAGGCCCCCCCCCCCCCTCCCCCCCCTCCCCTCCCTTTCCTAAATTTTCCGACTCTTCCTCAACTCTGCTGACTTTTTTCCCCTACCTTTGGAAAGAGAGGGGGGGTAGTTTACCTCCAAGAGCAGAGACAAACAGAGTACAGGACAAGACACAATGCATTTCGACTTCTTTGTGTCTTCTTCAGGCGAAAACAAATACCTGTACTCTGTGTCCTTGGCGTTGGAAAGAGAGGGGTTAGTTACCCCCAAGGACACAGACAAACAGAGTACAGGACAAGACACAATGCATTTCGATCTCTTGGGTCTTCTTCAGGCGAAAACAAATACCTGTACTCTGTTTGTCTGTGTCCCTGGCGTCTAACCCCCTCTCTTTCCAAATTTTTCTTTCATTTTTCCGCCTTCTGTCACTCCTTCTTGAAACTTGAAAACCTTTTCCCTACCTTTTCATGAGTTCCATATCATTACCGTCTTTTTCCCTCTTCCTCTTCCTACTGCCACCTGCTCTTCACGGGTTTCTTTTTTCCTACTTCTCTTAATCCCCGTCCATACTAGCCCCCCCCCCCCCCCCCCCCCCCCCCCCCCCCCCCCCCCCTCACTTCCCGGTCTTCAGTAATTGTAATGATCTTTTCCTACTTTTCCCGAGCTTTAACGACTTTTCCCTTTTGCTTTTTACACTCCCCACCCCCCCACGCACCCACCTTGCTGCGCTGTCCTACTAGTTCCATCCTTTCGCTACTTTTTAGTACTTCGTCTCTGTCTCTTTTTTTTCTCCTTGTTACTGCCTGCCTTCCCCCCATTTGCGTGTGTATGCTTCATTTTGCCTACTTAGTTGCTGCTCTGTGCTTGTTTACCCTCCCCCTTTCGTGAGTGTTGATGCTTAACTTTAAGCTTATGAATGTGTGATTTTCTTCTATTGCATTCTACACTGTGTTTATGATGTGATGTTGCAATGTGTCACCACAAAATAGTTTTCCTTCATGGACAAAATTAACAACTTGTGAACTTGTGACTGATACTTTTTTTTTTGTTGTTGTTGTTCTTTTCCCTTCTACTTGTCATAACTTACACTACCTTTTCTTTTTTTTGCGCTTCCTCTAAAAAAAAAAAACCTCCCTGCCTTTTCCTAAGTTACGCATTTGTTTCCTTTCCTTTAGTTAACTAACTTCAACGCGGTGACAGCCCTGATATGGCCCTCTGCGGTTGGCTGGGCTATAAGCAACATTACCCATTACCATTCTTTCCGTTAGTATTTTTCCATATCTTTTCCTGACTTACCATTCTCTTTCTTCCATTTTCGTCCCCTTTCCAAATTTTCCCTTCGTTTTTTTCCCCCCCAACTTAAACTTTTTTTTTTTTTAATCCTTTTCCTTCCCTCTCCACCCCCCCCCCCCCCCCCCCCCCCCCCCCCCCCCCCCCCCGTTTTCCAACTTATCCATCTTTTTCTTTTTTTTTTTTTCTTTTTTAACCTTCCTACTTGTCTCAACCCTTTTTTTCTCTCGGTTCTATCATTTCATTTGTTATGATATTTTTTTTTTTTTTTCATTTTGAAGTACAGAAGTCTGACGTGTACAGTCACATGCATCTGTTCAGTGGACTATAAACTGTGTGATAATTTTTGTTAGACAGTATGCAAGTTTTGTATGCCTCACGATGTTAATGAAATGAACAGAATCAAAGATCTTCAATACCGTTGAAAGAACACGAGAATCTTGAATATGAATACCAGTTACTTTTTTTTTCCTTTCTTTTTTTTTTTTCTTTTTTTTTTTTTTTTTTTTTTTGCACTCAAGGCAGATGTGTAGAACATAAAAAAAAAATCATTTTCCTCCCTGTATTTTGTCGTATGTCAGTAAACAGTTCCACAGTGCCTTGCCTTTAAATAGCTTACTTTTTTACTTTTTTTTCATGAGTTGATTTATTGATCAGTCTGTCATTGCTATTAGTTTCTTTTTTTGTTTTCTTGTTTATTTCAAATAACTGGAAAAGTACAAGTGCGCAGAAAGAGGACAGTGCGCAAAGAGTTTTAGCGGCATAGTCACATGTAAATCTCAGAGTATCACAAGTATGAATGGCTGTAGCTGCTGTAAAACCTAGAATGAAAAATGAAGAAACATAGTGGTTGTGTTTGTCGCAGCCACTGTTAGCATAACCACTGCTATAAACATAATGACTGATAAGCAACTCAAAGGGGCAAAAAATGGATACTCTGTCTTTTCCACTTTTGCTGCACTTGCAGTTTTATCTTAGGCTCAGGAAGAGGCACACCTCCCATGAAGAAAGAAGGACATAAACACCTAGATTAATAAGTAAATAACAAGGTGAGCCCTGCTCCTCATCTCTTCAACACCCCCCCCCCCCCCCCCCAACCCCCAGCCCACCCTTCACACACACACACATACATACTCACACGGTTAGCACAATCACATGTCGAATCAAAAGAAAAGTAATCTTAAGTTGGTAATAGTGGAAGATAAATCAACCAATATTTTTTAAGGTCAGTTTCCACATTGTTTTCAGTATTACCTTTCAGAATCAGCACATATCGCTCCAGGTCATATCTAGATTTTACATGTTTTAAGAATACCAGAGTTCTTGGCGGCGTATTGTAAATACAGAACTTAGCCAGCAAAATCAACAAATCCATTGTTTTATCTGTAGTTTGTTGCTGTGATATGCCGAACAGACTCAAACGTTTCTCAAAAGAAAACTGTTCACAGTGTGGGCATTTGTTACGCAGCCGTCTCAAAAGATCCCGCCAGAAAGAATGGACCATCTCACAGTCCCAGAAAAGACGTTCAGCTGTCTCAGTTTCTCGACAGCATAGGTTACAAACTGTACTGGAGAGTCAATCAACTTTCTTGTATACAGATATTCCTCTATTGGCAGAAGTCTTTGAAGCAGTCTCATCTGGAACCACGTTAATTGTACGTCTATAGTAGTAGAAAAAAACGACAACTAAATGTTTCATCCCAGTTTATATTGTCATTGTAAGTTTCAGACCATCTTTCAGCTGCAGTGGGAGTTGTTCCAGATTTGTCATGGCTGATTGAATATGTTTATTTCCTTTTTCCAATGTAAAACCAAACTTTTGACTTCTGGCCCTTATCTTGGTCTGTTAGGATAATACTCATTTTGATCTGGTACTGTTTGATTGCATCTATTATCGTTGCATATATTATCCTTTCTGATACATGTTGCTATTTCTTTCATTTTTTTTTTTCCAGACCATTTCCCGTTTCTCTACGTTCCCTTACTGTCCATACTTCAACTACCTTTTTGGTACTTGCTTATCTTTTCTTTCCCCCCCCCCCCCCCCCCCCCCCCCCCCCCCCCCCCCCCCCCCCCCCCCCCCCCCCCCCCCCGCCTGTCCTTCATTTCTGTCATAAGTGACACGATTCTCGGGGGCATGATAGTGCTCAGTGTTGGTGGCGGGAGCGACAACTTAGATCTTTCTGTCCACTGGTCAGAGGCGCTATTGTCATTGACGTTAGAGAACACGGTAATGGCGGTTCAAGACAAACCGTCATCTGGCCTGTGCCGGAGAAGAAACTAATCGCGGAAAGATGCTGAATCAGAAACTAGTGTCACTGAGACTTTGTGTTTCGTCTTTCACTGTAATTATCGTCTGTCAATATAGGCGTGTCGGGCTGCGTGAAACACCGAGATATGTTCGCTTCCTTGCCACCGACGTTGATGAAGCAGTTGGACACACGAGCAAGCAGTGTGTGGGCCTACTTTGTTAAAAGGAAGCCCTTTGGAAGAAGTCACTTCGGACTGCAGTGACTGATGGATATTATCATTCCTATACAAAGGAAAAGAACCCCGCTGTTCGTGCGCTGTAACGTAATGTCGCGTACAGCCCTGCCGACCGCAAAGGGACATCATCAAGGCAGCCACCCCAGTCAACTCACAAATCCATTTATTCGCGTTCGACCGATGCTCGACGCTTCCTTATAAGGATATCGATCACCAGGTGTTACGTTTCAATTAGACACGGCGATTACGTAAGGCAGGGGAGGCTGTCACTGTCCACCATTTTGTATCGTTGCTCTGCAGTCGCCCGTCAATAACAACATGTGAATTGAGATCTTTGTATGCACCAGTTGCAAAGAGGTTCACAGAGTTCGGCGAATGGTTCGGCGAATGCGTTGCCCAAATAGGTAATAGCATACATGCGTATATTTAAACGAGACAGCAAAAGAAACGGGAACGCTTTCTTTTCTTTTTTTCTTTTTTTTTTTCTTTCTGTTTTCTTTTTTTTTGTTTGTTTGTTTTTCTTTTTCTTCTTTTTTTTTTTTTTTTTTTTTTTTTTTTTTTTTTTTTTTTTTTTCATGTTCTCTTTTTCTGTTTGATCCAGTTCACGTTCAGTGCAGTGTTGTCTTTAAGGGCTTGATGTCAGAGAGGATTTCTTCCTTAAATTTTGTTCCGCCCTTAGTTTTCCCCTCGTGCACTAAGACAACGGAAACCGTCCTCTGCCTGCCGCTGCGACAGGTCCAGTCTTACTCTTAACAGACGGAGCTAAAAAAGTGGTTGTTGTATAAGACTTGTAACACAGATACGTAGACATAGGTTTGGTTTTGAACGGGCTTACGTCCTGAGATGATCTGTGTGTAGTCGGCAGGGGCTGCAAGCGCTTATAATAATGGGGAAAAATACGACGTTCTTCCCGCTGAACACACACACACACACACACACACACACACACACACACACACAGGCGCGCGCGCGCGCGCACACACACACACACAAACACACACACACGCACACACACACATACACTCGCACGCACGCACGCACACACACACACACACACACACACACACACACACACACGCACGCACGCACGCACGCACGCACGCACGCACACACACACACACACACACACACACACACACACACACACACACACACACCTCTGTTGAACTTGATGGAGCGACGCACGGAGTTTTAAGGGGGGGGGGGGGGGGGGGGAATAATAGAATGGAAACCTCCCCCACCCTTCCCACCCATCCCTCCAAACCTCCCCCATCCCCGTCCCACCCACCTCTCCAACCCTCAAAAGCGGTGCCTGCTGTCTGAATGTATTTTTGTATACCAGCCGAGTTCGTCCCCGTTTCGCAAGACTTGCGTGTCTGGTTTTGAGAGTCGGCCGAGTGATCTGGTTTGGGTCGTCCTCTTCATTACCAGGGTGTTGGCTCTGCTGGGAGCGAAGACAGTCGTGTCCTTCTCTGCTCTGTGTGCCTGCCTGTCTGTCGTCGGGAACCATCATGGCGAAAATGTGGGCGGTGGTCGTGGCCTCCGCTATTGCTGTGGCTTGGACGGGTGAGTGAAGTGGGCGTTTGCCTCACCAACATCCTCTGTTTTGATCGGAAGAAAATGTGGTTGCCAGGTTATCTTTAGGGTTTTTTTTTTCAGGACTTAAAATTTTGAGTGTAAAGAGGTTTGGCGTTGGAATTTGTACACGTTTTCGTCTTTGATTGGCTCGCATTCTTGATGTGGCATCCGCTTCGGCTCGACCTGTCCAAGCCCTGTTTCACTGCCGTCCGACTCCTTGACCTGTCCGAGTTGCGGTTTGCAGTGGTGGCGTCAAACTGGTGGCTTTTCGATTCGTTTCAGTCAAATATCTTAAACTGATCATCCACTTGGTCTAGAAAACAGCCCTCCTGTGGACTTCGTGATCGGCTTGGCTACAGACAGCGTGTCTTGCTCTGACTGACCGTTATGAGTTGCTGTTGTGGTTGTTGTTGTAGTTGTTGTTTCTGGGCTCAACGAGTCCCTGGATCCGCTTGCCTTTTGAAGACGGTGGTTAGATACAAGTGGCATCAAAACATCATTTAATGGCAGGTCTTGAAAAAAACAAACAAAAGAAAAAAAAAAAAATCAAAAAAAAGAAAAAAAAAAAAACAAACAAACAACAACACAACAAAAATGACCGTTGAACTAAGCTCGTAAATTGAAGCTAATAATGTAGGGCATTATTCGAATAGTATATCCGTTTTCGTGTGTGTACACATCACATTTTTTCCCCCACAGTGGACATTTTATATCGCAGTGAGGCTTAGAACGTTCGTCTCGTTCGCGTTTTGTTTTTGGTTGTGTTTTTGTTTCGTGTCTTGCCTTTTTCAGGCGCCCGACCTGCCACCAGCGCTATGTGCAGTGGATGCCTTGTAACGCTGTGGAAAGTAGGGAATGCTGAATGTTTGCTTTACAGGAACTTTCGAACAGCCCGGAGGCGAAATGAAAAGCACAAGAAAACCTTTGTCAACTGAGTAATACCTAACAGGCTATTTCAGAACTGAACGTGGGAGAGAAAAGTGTGTTTTTTTTTTTTCTGTATGTGTAAAATATTTTGTTGTTGTTGTTGGGTTTTTTTTTCTTTCTTTTTTTTTTTTTTTTTTTTTTTTTCTTTCTTTTTTTTTTTTTTTTTAAAGCACTGATGTTTCTGGGCGGTGTTCATGCTTTGCTTAACGTCAGTGCCTATTGGAGAGACTGTTTCCAACATGTTTTTTTTTTTTTCTATCGCAAAGACTAATTTTTCGACTTCTGTTTCCATTGTACAGACTGTTTTCAACATTTGTTCACACTGTACAGTTTGTTTTCGACCTCCGTTTCCATTGTATAAGCTGTTTCAACATCCGTCTCCATTGTACAGTCTGTTTCAACTCCCATGTTCTTTTTGCAGACTGCTTTCAACGTCGCTTTCCGTTGAACAGGTTAAACAACACTTAAAAAAACACATTTTACGTGTTTTTAACGACGCTTTCCATTGAACAAGTTAATTAACACTTAACAAATACATTTTACAGACTGTTTTTGTGACATTTTTTCTGCATTGTGCAGATTATTTTCAACATTTGTTTTAACTGTACTGACTGTTTTCAACGTCCTTTAACGTTGTATCGACCGTTTTTTCAACATCCGTTTCCAATGCACAGCCTGTTTTCGATCTCTCTAATTTATCCAAGTCTCCTGATGACCCACCAAGGACTTGCTTCACTCCAGAGATCTTGTTTCATTTAACCTCGTACCGTAAAGATACCACTAGCTCCTTGGCGCACAAGTCCTGTTTCGTTGTGCTGTGTTCGGAGTTTCTATCCTTCGGAAGAATTTTCACCGACGGCTCCAAAATCCGAGGAGGGGGTTGCCTCTGCTGTGCATTGTGCAACAGGTCCTTCTCAGAGATGTTCTAAACACATTCCCACTGACAGCTCCATCTACACTGCTGAGTTGACAGCCTTGGGCCTGGCTCTTGAAATGGTCCTTAAATCAAAACATAAAGATTTCCTCATTTTGTCGTACTCCTTCGGCTTTAGAGGCCATTGCCGGCCGTAACCTCAAGCACCCTCAGCTGCTGAAATTGTTCGAGCTGTACATGTCCCTGAGATCAGATGGATACAACACAGTTTTTGCTTGGGTTCACAGTCATGTGGGCATCGAGGCAACGAGTTGGTTGATCAACTTGCCAAGAGTGCCATAAAGAGAGAGTTGAGCAGATTATCTGTCCCTCACACTGATCTGAAACCCAAAGCCCAGACTCACGTCAAAGACCTCTGGCAAGAGGAATGGAACTCGCAGACAGATAACAAAAACTATTTAAAACACGTCCAGACCTGAAAGAGTTTTTACCATGTTCCAGAGGCGGCCGTAAAAGAATAAAGTCTTGTGCCGTTTGCACACAGGCCACTCGTTTTACACCCATTCTTATCTTTTAAAAGGTGAAGAAGTTCCGTGGTGCATTCCATGTCATGTTCCTCTACCAGTGAAAGATATTTTTTTAGAGTGTTGGGACTTGCATGATGTGAAACATAAACACTTACACAGCAGACTCCGTGAAAACTGTTTATGGATGTCCCACCTGGTGTGATCTTTTAATTTCTGAAAGAGATTAACATTTTTCATCAGGGCTGTCACCACGTTGAAGTCAACCAAAAACAAAACGACAACAGCAGCAGCAGCAGCAGCAGCAAGAAGAAGAAGAAGAAGAAGAAGAGAAGAAGAAGAAGAGACAGAGAGAGAGAGCATCATTCACCCGAACAGAGATCCGAGGCTGAAAGTAAACTAGTGTGAAGGTGATAGGATAGTGTGAAACGTTAGAGAAAGGTTTTCATACACGTTCACAAACATACCAGACAGAGGTGGAAAGGCAGACTATGCCACGACATTCTTTCCGTGAACAGGCATTAGAATTCACACATGTATTTATTTGTACAACAAAATTCAAAAGATGTTCTAAAGAGTTATAATTTTCAACTAAGACCCTCCCTATCTAAACTAATAAAAAAAAAAAAAAGCAAAAAAAAAGAAGTCACGTACCCTTATCATCATGGTCACTATGGCCAGGTCCCGAAGGCCGAGAGGCCTGGGCAACACCCTCACGGAATCAGAGAATGCCAGGGAGCACAGAGAGCTCGCATGTCCCAGTATCCAGGAACGATATAGCTTGTGACTGGATTTATGCTGAACAAGCCGACTGGTCGATGGAATCACATATTTCGATGCTTCTGGCTTTTCAAGCTGGAGGAGGAGGAGAAATACTGGACCTATCCACCCTGGGACACGTTGATTGTGTTTACATGTGTTATGGAAGAACTGTTGGCTGACCAGAGTCGTTTACCTGGGGGAGGGGGGGTATGGAAGGTTGGAGGTGTTTCCATCTGTTGAACTGGGAAACATGTTGTCTCCCCGATTGTGGGACAGTTGAAAGCGATTGGAAGCCTGTAACTATCAGGACGCTTTAAGGTCCAACGTTTGTCCATGAGCAGCAGCAGTGACCGTTGTCCTTCTATTTTGTCCTGTGGTTCAGAATCGAGGCGTTGTGTGTGTGTGTGTGTGTGTGTGTGTGTGTGTGTGTGTGTGTGTGAGAGAGAGAGAGAGAGAGAGAGAGAGAGAGAGAGAGAGAGAGAGAGAGAGAGAGAGAGAACACATCCCCTGTTATTAGAGAGTCTGTGACGCTGGCATCAAGCATCAACTGTGAGGAACTTGTGAGTGTTGCGCATGAGCCATGAGCCATACATCCTGAAAGAGGAGGAGCCACCCTCCACGTGTTTCTGACCAAGTGGGCCTTCTGCCATTTCTACGGCTATTCTTGCGGTTCAAACTTGTAAGGCAGGTGCTTTGTACCTCATTTGCATACTGCTCGTTGAAACGTGTATGGTAAATCTCTGTGGCCATAAACTTAAATTCCTGGTCATAAAGAGAACTATGTAACCGATGAAGTTTCGATCTTGAAGCAGACTGCAATGATTGATTCAGTCGGAGCACGGTGACATACATGATAAAATTTGACTGTTCTTGATGATTACCACTAAAATCAGCAAAAATATGTCCATTTGTATGAGAACACACAGACTATGCAGGGTGTGTTAGAGACTGGTCGGAAAACAACAACAAACAAAAACCGCCTAGTAGTGGAAATTTTTTTTCCCCTTTTTTTTTTTTTTTTTTTTTTTTTTTGAAGAGGATGAGAGCACCAAAAAAATGAGGATGGTGAAAGAAGAAGAATGATGTGAAGCACCAAAAAATGAAGAGGTGGATTTTGCCCTCAGGAAAAAAAAAAAAAAAAAAAAAAAAAAAAAAAAAAAAAAAAGGAAAAGGAAAATCGGCGCCATAGGTGCTCCATTGCATGCTCACAGTGTATAGGTGAACCACAAGCCCACCCCGTTCTCTCTTTCTCATACATGTGCGTGTATGCACGCGTAAATTCATGTATGTTCACCCATACACAAACACGTCAACACTCACACACGTGTGTGTCCATTCATTTGCACACACACATACACACACGCGCGCGCGCGCACAAACGCACTTACATAAAGCACAAGTGCGTGCGCGCGCGCGCGCGCACGCACGCACGCGCACACACACGCACGCGCGCACGCACGCACGCTCGCACACACGCGCGCGCGCACACACACACCACACACACACACACACACACACACACACACACACACACACACACACACACCCTCTACAATTCATTCAGGAATAAATAATGAGCAACATTCAAGACAGAGTTTCATCTTCTGACACACACACAAACGGTGGGAAATAGCACTGAATTGACAAGCCAACACACATTGGCGTTATGCCCGCGGCACAGCCAGACCCCGTTTCACACTAGCGAAGGGACATGTGTGCGCACCTATGATGTACACACAGGCACCCAAACACACACACATGTTTGCATACAAGAATATATACAAACACATGCACGCGCGCGCGCGCGCGCGCGCGCGCACCCACCCACCACCCACCCACCCAGCCACACACACACACACAAACACACAACACACACACACACACACACACCAACTTAAACAAGAGGAACGGGCAATAGCAATGGACGCGCGCGTGCGCGCGCGCGCGCGCGCGCACACACACGCACACACACACACACACACACACACACACACACACACACACACACACACATACACACGTGCATGCATGCAGGCACACTAATAGAACTTCAACACGCACATGCACACACACACACACACACACACACACACACACACACACACACACACACACACACACACGCATGCACGCTCGCGCGCGCATGTGCACGCATGCACACACACATACACACACACACGCGCGCACACACACACACACACACACACACACGCGCGCGCGCGCGCGCGCGTTTAGCGCCGGCGCACAATCTCACACACATACGCCTAAGAGAGTACATTTTCGCCGTACTGACATACAGTCGGTGAAAACGCATCACAACTTGTTTCAATATCAGTTGCGTGGTATGAGTAGCCTATTAATCAGCTACCAGATTTCTAATGTGCGGATGTGTGCAGGCATACACATATTGAGATCAAGAAGCAGCTTGAATCACATGCACGAAAGCTTGTTACATTTACGAAGTGTCTCATTCATGTCATAGATACCAGTTACCTTACAAACCTACACGTACGCAACAAATAGAACAAAGAATAGCATTCCGTTCCACACTGTACAATTTATGACAAGTCTAGGTCTGTACACGACCACGATGAACGGAAAGGTTTAGTTCCTTCAGGGGAAAAAAAAAAAAAGATGGGTTCCTGGAGACCCACGACGTGCGGCAAAGCCTTATTCGGTCAGAGGACGACAAGGGTCCGTGGAGACCCACGACGTACGGCAAAGCCTTATTCGTTGAGAAGACAACAAGGGTCCGTGGACACCCATGGTGTACGGCAAATCCTTGAGACCCATGATGTACGGCAAAGCCTTATTCTTTGAGAAGACAACAAGGGTCCGTGGAGACCCATGGTGTGTACGGCAAGGCCCTATTCGTTGAGAAGACAACAAGGGTCCGTGGAGACCCATGGTGTACGGCAAAGCCTTGAGACCCACGACGTACAGCAAAGCCATATTCGTTGAGAAGACAACAAGGGTCCGTGGAGACCCACGATGTACGGCAAAGCCTTATTCGTTGAGAAGACAACAAGGGTCCATGGAGACCCATGGTGTACGGCAAAGCCGTAGCACGCTAAATGTTCAACAGAGTTCTCTCTCTGAGGCGGACCAGTTGGTCTAGGAGGAAGGGTGAGAGGGGCGGGGCAAGGTGAGGGAAGTGGGATTAACGAGGGGAGTGTGCTCTTTTTAAGAGAGTCTAAACTGCCCGCTAAAAAAGTATTGTGCTGTCAAGAAAAAAAAAAAAGGATGATGAGTAGAGAGGGAAGGGGAGTGGCGAGGCGGAAAGTGGGGTGGGGTACGGAAGGGGAAACGGGGCAGGAGGCATATTTATGGGCCACGGTGTCTAGTGACACGATCTCTGAAGGTGGAAAGGTGGGGCAATGGGTCATACACTCGCCTAGGGAGAGATTCCCGGGTCGGTGGTTCGCGTCTAGGACTCAGTCTTGTTTTGTTTTTTTTTTTCCCTTCAGTCTATCTCCCTTTTCCGCTGGGCTTTAATAATTGGAGGTCTGAGTTCAAGTGTTTCGGATGAGGCGATTCAGCGTGTACAGCATGCACTACTGCGATCATGAAGAACCCTGGGCAGCAAACGGGAGGTTATCCTTGGTAAAAGTCTGTAGGAAAGTCCATAAGGTTAAGTAACCGTGCCATTTGGGGGGAAGAACAACACACACACACACACACACACACACACACACGCTCGCGCACATACATATGTATATAATGTGTGTGTGTGTGTGTGTGTGTGTGTGTGTGCGTGTGCGGGCATGTGCATGTGTGTGCATGTGTGTGCATGCGCGTGCGTGCATGTGCGTGTGTGTGTGTAGTGATGTACCTTGACAACACTCTCAACCCGAAATTTGGCAGAGAGAAATACATGACATGTAGGTGAGGTTAACGGGATGACCATGGGGGGGGGGGGGGGGGGGGGGGGGGGGGGGGGGGGGGGGGGGGCGCCGAAGGAGGTGCGCGTGCGAACGCGTAGACTCCTGTCAGTTTCGCGCGGCAAAGAAATAAACTGGATGATTCACACTTTTTCACTGCGCATTAAAACATATTGAGTAGTAAAGCGTCACACATATGTGCGCGCGTACTCGCACCCTCCCCACTCCGTCTCTACCCCCCCCCCCCCCCCCCCCCCCCCATCTGACCCTACCCATTTCTCCCCTCTAGCTCTCCCCATCCTCTCTTTCCTAGTCTACATCCAGATTTTTATGTTCTTAAATCCCATCGCTGCTTTTAACACGTAGTCAAACAGCGTATACGTAGGTCAGTTTGCACTCATGCTACCTATGCCACCGTGTAAATTTTAGTTATAATCGTGTCAAGTTGAGCCATGTAATAGGCTCAGTGATGGCTTCTGGAATGGTCAGCTTTTGGGACTTGTAGCTTTGCTGCTTTACGTGTAATACATGTTCAAAGATGACTTACAACACCGCAAATCAAAATTGTCATGTCTGGGTCCGTCTTCTTGTTTACATTTTGCCAGTTGTATTCAGATTGTGTGTTAACGAATCAAGTTAGGACAGTGGAGAACCTTTATTATCTTCATAGCTTCGTTTGAGTACAATTGCAATTTCTTTTAGGTCTTGTGTGAACGGCTAAGTACAATTGCAATTTCTTTTAGGTCTTGTGTGAACGGCTAAATTCGGCGATTGTCTTTTTGTCGAATTGATCTGTGGTTTAGTACCAGATAGCCTGGGATGGTTTTTTTGAGCTGTCTTTGATGTGAAGATCGTCGGATCGTTATTATGTATTCAGAACGCAGTAAAGATAGATTACAAATATTGGGTCAATACTGCGCTTGCAGAATGCAGTGAGAATAGATGACACATATTGGATCAATACACACAATGCGTGCGGAACGCACTAAAATTAGGTTAAGAAACGATAAAGATGTATCATTAGGCCTACGTTCTGTGTCGATCTCGGACAACTCAATCCCAACTGTCAAGATTGATTTAGATCTGAATATATCTTGTGACTTTTTACCATGAGGATTGTTTCCAAACTCCAGAATGCAAGAATACCTTTGTTGTTGGAGTGGGAAAAAAAAAGCAAGCAAACCAAACAAACCGCCCTAACCAAACCAATTGCAAGCGTATGCAATGAACGATGGATGGATGGTACATTCATCATATTCCTTTTGACCCTGGAGACGGAGGATCGCAGTTGGAAGGGAGGGGGCGGAAGGGGGTGGGGGGTATCAGGTGAAATGGCTGGCGCTCTTAGGCTGTGTACATACGCCTAGTGGATCCCGACCCGACTGTGCGTTAGGCCTACAAGGCCATGTCCCATCGGGTTGCGTGGATCCTTGGAAGCGTGCATAGCAGACCTGGAGGAATACTGGCACTTTTTGTTGACATGTATGGCACTGGATCTAAAGTTGACGATTGAACAATCTGTTCAAATCTGTTCACAGGGCTGGTACACCCCCATGGGGATGCTACTTTAGGCTGTTATGAGTTGCATCCTGTAGTCTGATTTACCTCTGTTCCGGAGCAGTTACGTCCCTTGATATTTTGCTGGAGTGTCCTGCGCGTGCCTGTACCCATCGTCAACACAGCGCAGGCCTCCAAGGGTGGTACAGGACTGCTCAAAAGCAGGTGAAGACAGTGCTTCTCTGGGTCCTCCCCAGCACCTTTGGGTGTTTCTTTTTCTTCATCTGTTCAAAACATTCTTATTTTCTAAAACGCAAACAAAAACGTCACAATGGATTGAATAAAACAGTGATACAACCCTTCAAGGACTTTCGTATCAGTGTCAAGTGAAGTCAAGAACACTGAATGTAGCTGTTTGTTAGTTTTTGCAGAAAACATATCATGACTGGCATTTTTTTGTGTGTGTGTGTTAATATGAACAGTGTTGGATCTAGAGAGTTGAAGATTTGTTTGTAACTGTGTTCATTTAGTGGTTGGGGTGGGGGGTGGGGAAGGAGAGGATAACATTTTTACTAATCACCATTTTCTCCCACTTCTCGTGCTATGTTATCCCAAGCAGCAGAGAGAATAAATCCGTTGGTATGATTCTTATCATTTTTTTTGTTTGTTTGTTGTTTTTTTTTTGTTTAAACAAAAGATCTGAGCCTCACGGCGATGGTAAGTTTTTCCGTCGTCAAAGTTGGAAAGAAAGATAAATAGTGTTTAAAAAAAAAAAAAAAAAAAAAGGAAGTAGGAGGAGTTGGTCCCTTCACCGGACAAAAGGGGGGGGGGGGGGGGGGGGGGGGGGGGGGGGGTCGGGCCGGGAGGGGGGTGCACGGTTAGGCCAGCAAAAAGCACGGCTCTCTCATCACACGGAACGGGTCGGGCCGGGTGCACTTGGCTGGCACGGCTTTGACCGCGCCTGTGAGCTGGAAAAGAGAAGCACCAGAACAGAAAGGGGGGGGGGGGGGGGGGGGGGGGGTTCTCCCCGGACGGGCCGCGCACGGCTGGGTGCGGGTCACTTTGCACACGGCATTATTTCGGCCTACTTTTTCGTGGCCAGAGGATGTCAATAGTTTGACGACAGGGTACAAATGGCCGTATATATTCTTTGGAAAGGTCATGCGTTTCTACCTCTGAAAAGACAGAACCTTCTTTTATCATCATGGTGATGACCCAGATTCGGCTGAACAGTTGGCTGGGCAATAAAACCACTCCCAAGTGAAAGCCTACACCCACCCCCACCCTAACAGTCTGCCCTGTGTTATCTCAATCTCTCTCTCTCTCTCTCTCCCCCCCCCCCCCCCCCCCCCCCCCCCCCCCCCAACCCTTTCCACGTTTGGTCCGAACACAATGTTGACTCGCGAATTATTGACTCGGGCAGGAGAACGCCGTGTTTAGTCATTTTCAATGGGAAGAAGGTGTAAACTCTACGACTCGGGTATCCGAACTTCTAATACGTGTCACAGAGAAAGAAAAGTATTAAATCCAGCTGCTATTTATTCATTAAAAAAAAAAAAGACCATCGTAACCACCGATGGAAACCAGAGCAATGTTGTCTTTAACGGCTCGGCCGAGGTAACAAAGAAATCTGTTCTGAGAGTAGGTTGGTTGGTGGGTTGTTGTTGTTGTTGTTGTTGTTGTCCCTTTTTTTTGTCAAATTTTAAATAAATGATAAAGAACCGCCAAGAGAAACGTGGACGACAAACGAGTCACAAGACAAAACACGACGCGTTTCGACCTCTTACGTCTTCTTCAGGCAAGACACAAATACATATAACGAAAATGAACGAATTTGGTACTCTCTTCGGATCGAGTGAAGAGATCGAAACTGAGTACCAAACTCGTTCATTTTCGTTATGTTATTTGTTGTATCTTGCCTGAAGAAGACCTAAGAGGTCGAAACGCGTCGTGTTTTGTCTTGTGACTCGTTTGTCCACGTTTCTCTTGGCGGTTCTTTAACATTTATTTAAGATTTGTTCGGATTTCCGCCTGCAGTCGTCTCACTTTGCAACTAGATTTTTTTTTTTTTTTTTTTTTTTTCGTTTATTCTAGTACACCCACACAAACAGATCGGAAGAATTCCTTCACGTACAGTTCACACTATCCAGCGCCGCGACCGGCAAGTATGCCACGCTCGTTAGTTGGGGCGGAGAACTATGTATCCGAATGGCATTATGTAGTTAACTACTAGCCGACTCTCTCTCTCTCTCTCTCTCTCTCTCTCTCTCTCTCTCTCTCTCTCTCTCTCTTGAGGCTAAGGCCTATAAGAATTGAATCTGAATCTCTGTGTGTGTGTGTGTGTGTGTGTGTGTGTGTGTGTGTTGTAGGTAAAAAGCATTTGGGAACGGAAGCTTTTCCAGTGTGTGCTAACAAATGTCACAGCTCCGGAAACTGCCGCAGAAGGCCGAATATATCCCCTACGGTTTGGTCTTCGCCGGCGTCTCTTGAGTTGTGAGCGCGATCACGCAAAACGCTTCTTAATTTAGAGAGTCTGTGGTCCGAATCCAGATGAAATTTTTCCCCATCGCTCTTTCGATTACATTTATACGTACACAGGGAGGCCATTAGCTCACCTCCCCGCTGGATATTATTACTTCCCCTGACGAGTCAAAGTGCTGTCCCGGACTTCCGTTCACATTAGTGATAAGATGAACAGTGACACTTTGAAATCATTTTTACTCTTTGATTGTCATCTATGCAATTATGTATTTTCTCGAAACGTTAAAACTTTGCCTGTACCCATCGTCAACACAGCGCAGGCCTCCAAGGGTGGCCTTGGACTGCTCTAAAGGCAGGTGAAGACAGTGCTTCTCTGGGTCCCCCCCAGCACCTTCGGGTGTTTCTTTTTCTGGATGTTTCGTGTTTTTGCGTGTTCCTTTTTTATGCTCCTTCAACGACTACTTCCCCTGGCAGGTTTCACTCACGAACTGATTCAAAGGGCAGATAATAAGGTTTCTTCCATCTTAGCGCAGGCTTAGGGTTTCTGCAGTGCCCTTCAAGCGTGCAGTTTGGCGTTGAAATGTGCCGTAGCTCATGTTGTCCTGACATGCCCCCCTTATGGACGTGGGATGATTGTCTTCTCCTTTAGCGCCCCCTTCTGCTGTCTGTCCACCTGTATCTTTACCAATGTGTTTGTGTGTCTGTCAGTCTGTCTGACTGTCTCTTTATCTGTCTGTTATCTAACTCTCTGTAGGTCTGTCTGTCTGTCCGTCCATCAATCCATGTATGTATGTCTGTATGTATGTATGCATGCGTGCGTGCGTGCGTGCGTGCGTGTGTGTGTGTGTGTGTGTGTGTGTGTGTGTGTGTGTGTGTGTGTGTGTGTGGCGCGCACGCGCGCCAACCAGTGTACACGTATGTGTATGTGACAGTTTTTCTGTCAGATTGAATCTTAAAAACTGCGATACGTAATTGTGATTTTCTGTTATTCGTCGTATCCGTGTTGCACAGAACGAATCCGATGCAGTTAAAAAAAACAGAGCACACAGCCATTCCGCGCTCTCCGTGTGTATCCCAAAAGCCTGCACGTTTTGACAGTGTCACATTTGAGCGTACAATCACTGTCCAATAATTACGCTTTCTCGGAATGTTTTGTGGGTGATGCGATGATTCTGGAGACATCTCCGGACTGGAAAAAAAAAAAGCAATGGTTTCATCATGAAAAAAAAGCAACATGGATCCCGAAACTATTCACAAGATATAGAATCCAAAGTCAGAAGTTTAAGATTCAGTTCATGTAGTTGATTCATATAGTTTGTCTTCTTGCCATCCAATAAAGTCGTCACTCAGTCTTGGATCTACACACACACACACACACACACACACAGAGGGAAAGAGAGAGAAAGTGAGTGAGCCCACAGACATTCGCACACTCACGAGCGCACAATTCTGTCCAGAAGCATGAAAGAAAGAAGGGGAAACAGATGTTTCTGACAGTTTTAACAGTCATTTTGTGTCTTTGTAAGAGTAATTTTGTTATGATGAAATCTTTTGAACCAAATCATCTTTTCACAGATCTCGTTTAGTGGATCTCGGTTGTGTTTTTTTTTCCCCAACCAGTCTCTTACGCACCATGCATAGTTTGTGTGTTCTCTTACAAATGGACATATTTTTGCTGATTTTAGTGGTAATCGTCAAAAATAGAGAGAGAGACACTGTCGAGAACGGGCGGGGGGTGGGGGGTGGGGGTGGGGGTCCAAAACCAAGGCAGGAATCCAGATGCAGATGGGAAACCTCGGCGAAAAAAGAAGAAGGAAAAGAAACGCCCGAAGGTGCTGGGGAGGACCCAGAGAAGCACTGTCTTCACCTGCCTTTAGAGCAGTCCTGTACCACCCTTGGAGGCCTGCGCTGTGTTGACGATGGGTACACGCACGCGCAGGACACTCCATAAGATATCAAGGGACATAAGTGCTCCTGAACATAGGTAAATCAGACTACAGGATGCAACTCACAACAGCCTTACTGTATTTCCCCATGGGTGTACCAGCCCGTATTTCATGACTGCCACCCACTGGCGAAAAACACCACCCTTCAGCTGTCGAGCACACCCCACCGACCCAACCACCCCTGCCTACGGACAGATGAAGACAGTGCCACTCCAGACACAGCCAAGCTTTCGCCATACGGTCTTGTGTGCCCTCAAGAGAGAATCCGAAGTTGTAGTCTTTCCCACTGTCAACAGGACTTTCCCTGTAGTCAGTGGGTCTTTCCTCACCGTCACTGGACCTTTCTGCAGGGTCAGCCTAGTTAAGGCAAAGAAGAAAAAGAAACACCCGAAGGTGCTGGGGAGGTCCCAGAGAAGCACTACACTGTCCTACAGATGGGAAACCTCGGCGAAAAAAGAAGATAGTATGCTGTTGTATACCTGACGGTTCAGTCACGAAAGATAGGTCGGGCTGGGGAATTGTGGCCGCGTTGCCTGCATGAAACCTATCTCAGGTTTCAGGTCGACGACACCCAAACCACCTGCCTGACTAGGTTAATACGCCCAACAGGTTTGTTGACAGGATTCAGGGAAGGGAACAGAGAGAGAGAGAGAGAGAGAGAGAGAGAGAGAGAGAGAGAGAGAGAGAGGGGGGGGGAAGGGGCGGGAAAAGGGGCGTCTCAATGTAATTGCCTGGTCTAATCCCACACGGGTTATACTGTAATCCCACTTGGACCAGCCCCCTCCGAGTCGCTTCGTTTTCGGTTAGCTCACAACTGCGTGATATACCCGTTGCCCGTCAGTGCGCCAAAGCTTTCTGTCTCATGTCGACGAACATCGGAGCTCTTTGGCCGATGGAGAATTCAACTTTTCTACGTGCTCCATCGCCCCCAGGCAAAAGGCGGTCATTTAAGGGGGTGGGTTTCTTATAGTTATACATTGACAAAGATTTGAGACGCTCTCATCGGACATTAAAGACATCTGTCACAACCTGAAGTTAATCCCTGTCTGTCTGTCTGTCTCTTTGTCTCTGTCAGTCTCTCTCTGTCAGTCTCTCTCTCTCTCTCTCTCTCTCTCTCTCTCTCTCTCTCTCTCTTCTCTTCTTCTTCTTCTTCTTCTTCTTCTTCTTCTTCTTTTCCCCCCCCCCCCCCCCCCCCTCTCTCTCTCTCTCTCACACACACACACAAACCCTCGTATTCCTTTTGCAGTCAGCAGGGCAGAAAACAATATGAACTGATTCACTCACCCGTGGGGAAAGTGCACACCCCCCCCCCCCGCCCCCGCTCTCTCTGTCTCTGTCTCTCTCCTTCAATGCCTATAGGTAACTCCTGTCCCTACGGCCAAATCGTCTCCCAAAAGGCGAGGAGGACGTGTTTGGAATGGGCCAAATAAACCTTTTTTTCCAAACAGGTAATGGGGTGGGGGCAGGGGGAGGGGGTGGGGTGGGGGGGGGGGGGGGGGGGGCTAAGTGATTTTTTTTTTTTGTGGGCAAGGAAACTATCTGAAGGTGACTGTAGGCAATGTAGGATGGTCTATTGCCCTCTGCCCTGGAGAGGGCGATTCATTTTGATTCCTAACGACGTTTCATTAGAAAAGTGTTACGGTACAAATTGTAGCCCCGGCACAAAGTGGCGCTGGTGACAGTTTTTGCCGGACGTGAAGGCGCAGACTGTCGCCTTCGGCACGTAGTGCGTTTCGGACGACAATACGTGTCGAGAGAGTACCTATTTGTTTGAAAGGAAAGGCGTCTGGGCACACCATTTATATTGCTCTTTAAACGTTATCGCTCCCTTGTTCATCTTGACTTAGTCCATCTAGTGTCCTTTGTTTCATGGTTCCTACGTGCTTTAGCTTCCTCTTCTGCGGTCGATTTTTGGGGTTGCGTCAGATCTTCAATCCTGTTGCCACAATGAAACCCACAGTCTTCTCGAGGTCTTGACGGCGGCCCCAAAGCTGCATCTGCAGTTCTGCCCCCTCTGGCCAGGTTTGACGCCGTAGAACATTATGGGCTGGACAGTGTTAGAGAGGATGTGTTCCGGGGTCAGAGATCCAGTGCCACACGGACATTCGTTTGTGTGGGCAATCTTAATTCAGCTGAGGTGGCTCAGCAGTCGGCAGTGGCCAGTTCTTGGTTCGAACAGAATTGTTTGCTGGTATCTCTGGAGTTAATGGGACTAGATCAGCACCACTGTGCCTTCTCTTCCAGAGGTTTTGATGTTGGTTGAGTATGTGAGTTTGGGTCCTCTCTGTAGGTCACTGGGTGGCTGAACTGCTCCATGCTGCTGCCTGCCTTGGACAGAGCGTCAGCCTGTTCATTTCCAGCTTTAGCTTCATGATCCTGTCGCGCCAGGCGTATACAACTGATGATGATCATTTTGAACGAAACTTCGTGTTAGTGTGTGACGGGCTGGAGGTGATCTGGTATCATGTCCCTTAACCATTTATCCAGAAGGTCACTGAACAGGTCACTGAGGCGCTGCTGCGCGTCGGTTTTCTTTTCTTCTTCTTTCCCTTCTTGTTTCAGGGTTAGTCTGTATTGCGTAGACCTGGTCATTTCATCGGCTGCTGTCCAGTGTCGATGAAGCTTAGTCTGAGTGTCAGGGGCTTTATGCACCAGTGATGGCGTGCTCTTAGAGCATCGTAGCAGAAAGGGTGTGGCTAGATTGAATTTATCTCTATTTGTCTGGATCTCTCTCTCTCTCTCTCTCTCTCTCTCTCTCTCTCTCTCTCTCTCTCTCTCACACACACACACACACACACACACACACACACACACACACAGTCAGAGAGAGAGACGGTGATGGATAAAACACAATAACCCCTCTCTGTTGTGTGCGCGCGCGCTCGTGTGTGTGTGTGGGTGTGGGTGTGCGCACGCGCGTGTGTGCTGGATACCCAGAGTTGCAACCTTGTACTCTGGCGACGAGTGGGGGGGGGGGGGGGGAAATTCTCTTTTACCTTCCCGGGGAGTCACCGGGGCGCCATACTGTAAAACAGTTCTCCAGTCCGATTGTGCGTGCAAAAACCTTTGGTCTCTGCAAACGTTTCTCTGTCCATTCAGTGAAAGTCGTCAGTCCATCGTTTGTGTCTCCTTGTGATATATTTTGGGCAAGTCGAACCAGCGGTAGCCCATCCCTTCCCAGGTTGCATTGTATTGTAGTGTGTGTTCCGCCGCACCCCCCCCCCCCCCCCCCCCCCCCCCCCCCGCAGCCGGTAGGGCAGGGTGGCTTGGCACCAGTAGGATAGAACCTCGGCCTGACTTTTGGAGGAAAACAGGAGGAACCTGTGAATATGTTACGCTGCATCCCCACAATGATGGAGCATGAAGACAGGCTGTGGAAATGTCCGGTTTCGTTTGCTCATGTTTATGTGAGAACCAAACTCCAGTTCTCAGAGCGGTGCTCTGCCAAGTGAATTAGCTCCCCTGCTTCTGTTATTAATCGGAATCTACGACATGATGACATATGCTTCACATAAAACATGATAGAAGTATAATTTGCATCCTTTTCAAATTTCTTTGCAGTTGAATTTTATTGATGATTTTCTGTTATTATTTTTATTTTGTTCTGATCTATCCCTCCCTGCTGCGTGTGTGTGTGTGTGTGTGTGTGTGTGTGTGTGTGTGAGAGAGAGAGAGAGAGAGAGAGAGAGAGAGAGAGAGAGAGAGAGAGAGAGAGAGAGAGATGATAGCGTAACATACAATGGACTCAGCTGGAAGTGAAAAAGGTCGTATGATGGGAATCTCGCAGTAGGCTGATTCCTCAATCCCCCCCCCCCCCCCCCCCCCCCTTCTTCCTTCTTCTCCCCCATCCTCTCTGTCTGGTAGTCGTCTGGATAAAAGGCAGGAAACCGTGGTATTGGTCAGCTGGCAGTAAAACTTGTCCCCCGATAAGATTTTACAGGAAAACCACCTTGCCTCGGTGAACAGAAATATGTGCGGACAGTATGTGCAATCCGTGGGAATTTCTCCAAAGATATCGTGGATGGACACTGTATCTCTGCGCAGACTACTTCAGTAATAAACAAACGTTGTCTACATTAAACCATATGTGTTCAGACCTTTCATTCGGGCGTTTGAAACTCATTGAGAGTTCAGTTTTGTACCCTTGAATTTGTGTTGAAACTTCTTGATTTAAATACAAGCTTTAAAACCAAGAACTGTGATGGAAGATTTTAGTATATAATATACAGCTTCGTATACTCAAGTCATGTTCTGTGATAATAAAACTTTTGCTTAAGCCTTCAGTAATGCACGAAGATTGTCAACTCATAACTAAACTTTAACCAGACTCCTGCTCATTTCTGGGTGTTTGGCCACATTAAACAAGGTAAACGCTGCGTTTCATTAAACAAACAGTAATGTCTATGTCATAATGTTATCGATTATTTCATTTTTCGCGTCCTTGAACTACAAGTCGTAGAAAGCAGAAGTGGTCAGTGTCCATAACACTTCAGTGACAACTACTGTCCAGTGCTGTGTGCATAGTGGATCCGGACCCGGCCGTGCGCCGCCCGTCCGGGAGAAAACCTGTGCTCCAGTTCATCTCTTTCCAACTTACTGGCGACGGCCAAAGCCGTGCATAGTGCTCCCGGCCCGAGCCGTGTGATGAGAGCCGTGATCTTGCCGGTCGCGCAAACCGTACTTTCCCCGGCCGTCTGGGTCAAGGGACCGAACCCCTCCCCTGATTTTTGACTCTGTTTATCTTTCTTTCCAACATGGACGACGAAAAACTCATCGTTGCCATGAGGCTCAGATCATTTATTTGCACAAAAAGTGACGAGGATCATACCAGCAGATATCTTCTCTCCCCTGCTTGGGATAACGTAGCACGAGAAGTGGGAGAAAATGGTAACTGGTAAAAATGTTAGGCTCTCTATCTTCGTTTATGTCACCAAATGAACAAACTTACAAATCTTCAACTTTAGATCCAATGCTATTCATGTTAAGGAAAAGTGCCAGTCAGGGATATATTTTCTAGAAAAACTAAGAAACATCAACATTGATTCAAAAGTCCTTTAAGGGTTTTTATTATTATTATTACTACTACTACTACTACTACTACTACTACTACTACTGTTTCATTCAAACTGTTTTGACGTTTTCTTTTACTCTTTAGAAATAAGAATGTTTTAAAAAGAGATTGGTCAACCTGAACTGTAGATCCAGTACTATTCATTTCAACAAAAAGTGCCAGTAGCCGCCCCTGGGCCCCTGAGTCTACTGTGCAGGCTTCCGAGGACCCGGGACAATCGGATGTGTCGTGGCCTTGTACAGCACGGCCGGGTCACGGGTCCACTAGATCATGCACGTAGCCCAAGGCAGTGTAGGCAGCGGTGACTGTGGGGGGGGGGGGGGGGGGGGGGGGGGGGGGGGGGGGGGAAAACTAAAAGAGAACAGTAGAAGTGAGGAGGGTGTGGGTGTAGGAAGACGGGACGCGAAGAAGAGAGTTGAGGGGAGGGAGGGGGACGAGGAGGATCGAGTGCAGGGCCGGTTAACGGGCGGGCGACGAGAGCACTAGTGGTTTATAACGTCCGCGCGAGAGATTACCGCGAACAGTTTTGGAGCAAATCTGTGCTGAAACGCGCGCGTGAGGAAAAGAGGTCAATGAAAGAATAGTCGTCTGGCTGTCATACAAACTAGGTCGTCACGCCCCACTGGCCATGTGTGCTCTTCTTACGACTGAGGGGAATCGATCATCTCAATATCCAGTTACACGGACTGGCATGAAGTGAGAGTGCAGCTGACGCTGACTTCAACACGAAACTTGTCAGATACCAAACATGCACCAGATTTTGCATCTGGTCAAGTCGTAATGCTAATAGTACAGTGGACTACGGAGATCGAATCGGGGCTGTTGAATGTGATCTCTTTTTTTTTTTTTCACAACGCCTGTGTTTTGCCACAGCAGATTTATAAAAATAAATAGATAAGTAAATAAATAAAAGGGGGGGGGGGGGGGGGGGGGGGGGGGGGGGGGGGGGGTTTACTGATTTTGATGACAAAGAGAAGTCAGATCGTCATACAGG
>JADBJO010001783.1:69624-102124 GCA_016801955.1 Conus betulinus | reverse complement strand
ATGGAACGTCTTAAGAAAAGCAGATTTAATGGGAACATGTACAAAGCGCTTAGGGGAATGCAGGATGCAAAACTATGCTGCGTTCGTGATAAGGGCACGTGTTCAGAAATTATGTCATGATGTCGTAAATAGCAATTTGAGATATGGTTTCAGTGTGCTTGAGGACTTCCTCCTATCAACAACACACCCTGATGCACAGAAAGGTCTGCCGGTTTAAAAGACACACTTCGCCCCCCAGGTGCCTGGCTTGGAGAGAGTGCAGGGTTTTGCAGTTGGGATTTGAGCAGGGAAAGGGACCGGGTAACCGAGGCGTGCTGGTTTTGTAAAGTTTGGAGCGTAGAATTAGGTTTTAAAGGCTTTTGTCGTGCCTGAAAGTCATCATGGGTTTGATCTCGAAGGCAGCTTTAGGATCTTCTACTATGCGCCGGTTTGACTTGCGGATCCTGCAGATAGCGCGTGGAAGAGGAGGGAGGCGGTGGGTCTGTCTGTTTCTTTCAGAGGCTGGGCTTCGGTGGCAGGTGTTCAGGTGACAGTCGTGGTGCAGCTCAGAGCATCATTAATGACGGCACTGGGGTGTCCACAATCAGTTAAAAACACTAACACATTTTGGCTGCTTCCAGTAGGAAATCTTCGTCGGACCAGTCTGTGCAGGCGGAGGAATTCAGAGAATAGAAAGCTGCGTTTAGTGGATTGGTGACGGGTAGATGTGTTCTCTAGATATGTTTGTGAATTAGTGGGTTTGTAAAAATGGTTTTGAGCTGTCTATTTTTGAGAAAGATGGAGATGTCCAGGACGTTGACTGGCTTGGAAATGGTGTTTGTAAATTTTATGGATAGGCGAGGAGTCTGAACAAAGTTGAGGAAGTACACAGCGGTCTTGTTCCTTGCCATGGATGTGGTTCCCAGGCCGGCATCGATGTCCTTGCTCTAAATCTCCGGAGTGGGGCCTGTGTAAGAAAGTAGTAAGCGATGTTCCAAATGCTCAAGGTTTACTTTAACAAAGGAAGAAGAGGAAGATGAAGAAGAAGAAGAAGAAGAAGAAAAGTAGAAGAAGAAGAGGAGAGGAGAGGAGGAGGAGGAAGAGAGAGAAAGAAAAGAAGAAGAAGAGAAGAAGAAAAGAAGAAGAAGAAGAAGAAGAGGAAGAAGAAGAAGAAGAAGAAGAAGAAGAAAAAAAGAAGAAGAAGCAAAGAAGCAGAAGCAGAGTGATTGGTACTCTCGGCATGAATTGTTGCTCCGACAAGAATGTGGGCTGGCTACAGTTCGTTCCAGACATGAAGGCACGAACAATCGCCCCCTGCACATTCTGTCGTCCGGACGACAATATGTGCCGGAAGTAGCTATTTCTTTCAAGAAAATGCGTCTCGCACATCATTTCAGTTTTATCTTTGTAAAATAATTGTTTGTATCAGTGTGTATAATTACTTAGGCCCCTGCGTGTTTATTGTTTAATGGTTTCAAAGTGATAAAGCTTCATTATCCCCGTCACGAGAGAGTGATTCTCTCGTTCGATCCATTTTGATGAAATATGATGCAAGTTTAATAGGCTAGCAGGGATTCCATCTCATGCAGCTTAACCACCAACCGATGGGATCTTCCAGGCACTGCAGCCCATTTAAAAAGTGATCAATTTCTTATTGCGTTGCGACAACTTTTGATGAAGTTTAGTGTGAGGTTCAAGGGACGTTGGTCATTGGGGAACCGTGATGTCTAGTTTTAGAATAATCACAGATGAAAGAGACCACCTAGGCTGACTGAACCCCTCGGAAAGATGTCTCGAACTCAGTGGTTGAGAAACGTTGATACACATGAATAAACAAAATTTAAGAAACGAAATCCAGTCAAGAGATCAACAAACGTCAGGGCTTTTTTTGTTTGTTTGCTTGGTTTTTTTTTGTGTGTGTGTGTGTGTGTTTGTTTTTTGTTTTTTTTTTGTGTGTTTTTTTCTTTGTTCTTTTTTGTCTTCGTCATGGTCAGCAGAAATCCAGTTGGAATGTACGAGGGCCTCCCGTATAATTTCGCGCGGGCAGCTCTGCAGGTTCATACGGGACTTCACCATATTCCAGCAGCTTTCTTACAGCACCATTGAGCCGTTTCCCGACAGGACGCGAGAACTGTTTGCTTTAGTGAGGATTGGTGATGTGTGGAGGTTGAGTAAAAATCGTCAGGCTCCGAGAGAGTCGGGTTTCCACATAAATAGCCAGCTGGAAGCCGTTACTGATCGTGCGAGTCGGACTTGTAGGCGGATAATCCTAAGAGACTCATCATCTTAATGTCTGGTTGGGGAGTCCAGCTTTCGGCTGTGTTAGTCCTTTGAAAGCTGTCATCCCATTGACGAACCGGGCGAGTCCAACTTTCTGTTGGATAACCCTTAAAGAGCCATCTTCCTCGGTATGGCTGAGAGTAGTCTCCCTTTTAATCGGGTGAGAGTGACATTGAGTTTGATAACCTTTAGGAAGCGACCTGCCAGGCATCACGACTTTTTCCTTCCATTGAGGCTGCGAATGATTCATGTTCTAGTTAGTTTCAAAGTGAGGTGACTGCGGGCACAAATTGAAACAATTTTTTTTTAAAGTATTATGAGCACGTCCGCCGAACACCAGGGACAAGCGAATTAAAAGACAAAATACATTGTTTGTTCCTGTTGTTTGGCGGACTCAGCAGTAACTCTTTTTGAAATTGATTTATGTTCTAAATCGATGGAATCTTTCTTACGGTCGAAGAGCTCTTTGAAATTTGTCAGCCTATCGACATTAGGGCGAGAATAATCTGGATACGAATCGGGCTAATCCTGCCCATGGTCCGATAACTCTTGGAAAGCCATCGCCCCAACATGATTTTTAGTGAAGAGGGAAGGGAGGAGGATGAAGAGGGGGGGGGGGGTGGGGGGGGGGGGGGGGGGGGGGGGGGGGGGGGGGGGGGGGGGGGGGGGGGGCATTTACAAGGATGGTGGATGTTTTGGTGGTTTAAAGGCGGTTAATGGAATTGGAGGGGGGGGGGGGGGGGGGGGGGGGGGGTAAGGGGTCTCAAAGATGGATGCTTTTGTTGTTGAAGGCGATTTATGGAGGTGTGTGTGTGTGGGGTGGTGGGGAGGTTTCACAAAGGGAGATGCTTTTGGTCGCTTTAAGGCGGTTAGTGGGGGAGGGGGAGGGGGGGGGGGGGGGTGAGAATAAGGGCAGGGAAGCACTTGTAAGCTGTAGCACATGCTTATTTGTGAGTAATGCTTAAGATGCTATCCCCCCTCCCACCAAACACACTCACTGTCTGTCTCTCCACCCCATCGCACCCCTCACCCGCCAATACACACACACACACACACACACACACACACACACACACACACACACACACACCGCTTCATTTCATTCCCTGCTGACACAGGCGAAATGACATAGCCATTAAAGTTTGTTCGTTCCTCACTTCGTTCTCCGCGCCTCCACCCTTCCTGCCCCTCCCACCTTCTCTCCCCTCCCTCCCCAACCCTTCTCTCTCCGTCTCCCTTTCTCTGACTATTTGCATATGTTCAATTCAGTTCATGTTGTTTAAAGCCCAGCCGATCGCAGAGGGCCATATCAGGGCTGTCACCTTGTTGAAGTCAACTCGCAAAATAGATTACACACACAACAACACACACACACACACACACACACACACACACACACACACACACACACACACACACACACACTCACACACACACACACACACAAACGCGCGCGCGCACACGCACGCACGCAAGCACGCACGCACACACACACACACACACACACACACACACACACACACACACACACACACACACACACACACACACACACACTCACACACCATTAAAGCAGATTTTCTTAAAACACGTCAGAATTTTGTTGAAATCTTTCTCCCGTAAAATCGTAGATCAGAAGACAAAGGTTTATCTTTCAGAAACTCAAAAATCACACAAGGTGGGACATCTGAAGAAGATTTTCATGGAGTCGGCCATAAAAAAAAGTCATGTCTGGCATCATGTGTTTCCCCAACACACTATAACAACATGTTTGATGGTGAGGTGTTTCATCATGTGGGGCCGCTTTGCACTTTAAAAAGCACGAGGGGGTATAAAAGGAGTGGCCTATGGTCAAACGTGTGACGAGCCTTTTTTTTTTTCTTTTCAGAAAGACGGCTGCCAGTGATACACGATAAACAGTCAATTTGGACGGATTTAGTTAGCTATCCGTCTGCGAGTTCCATTTCCTCTTGCCAAAAGGTCTTGGACAAAAAGCCTGACCGGGATTTTAGATCGTCATGGATAAAGCATCTGCTTAGCTCTTCTTTTGTGGCATTCTTGACGAGTGGATCAACCACCTCATTGTCTCGAATGATGATCGGGAACCCAAACAAAAAAAACTATGTTGCAGCCATCAGATTTCAGAGGGGTATAGAGTTAAAACAAAATTTCAGCAGTTGAACATGCTTGAGGTAACGGCCAGCAGTAGCCTCCAAAGCAGAGAGGGAGCCTGAAAAAGATGAGGTAGTCTTTATCATTATCTTTGAAAAATTCATTTAGAAGCCGTTGTTAATCACCTGGTCTGATCAATTTTGATGGTATCAGTCAGTAATTACAATACCAATGAACGTCAGTGACGGTCACTGTCGATGCCATGGTGAGCACAATGACTGCCTGCCACTGTACACGCGATGCAACGGGAAGTCCGACTGCATTGACCACGGTGACGAACAAGAATGCGAGAAGATGACGTGTCCAGGGTTTTCTTCCCGTGCAGGTTTTCAGTGATATGTTTGCACAGCGATCACATGTGTGATGGCTGGCCTCACTGTCCATTACGCGATGACGAACTATGGTGCAATCTGAACTGTCCTGTGGGCTGTCTCTGTCAGGGCCACAGTTTCTTGTGTGTCTGCAGCGTTTCCATGCTGAGCTTTTCCCCCAGCTCCGATCTTTGGATGCCACGGGTTCTGGTATGACACCAGCTGAACTAAAAAAAAGTAATGTCTATCTTATACATTTAAGTCTGGCAACTTGTTCTCTGGTTAGCTTAACTGAAAAGAAATGGCTGAACTTGAAGTTTCTCGCCCTCAGTGGCAAGAAAATCCACTGTATCAGCGTGTCTTCTTTTCTGTACTGACTTAAAATGCGATCCATGCTCTTGAAGTGCAGGACCGACGCCGTGCAGTCAGTAGAGTAAATGGAGGTATCCGTGGGAATATGTTTGAGAACATCTTATGAGAGGGAACTGTTGTGCAATACGCGGCAGAGCCCCCCCCCCCCCCCCCCCCCCCCCCCCCCCCCCCCCCCCCCCCCCCCCCCCCAGATGTGAAGTCATTAGCACATGCACTTGGAAACATTGGCAATTTAGGACAAAGGTGATCAAAAACTGCCTTGTAGGCCAAAGCGCCGGTGGAGTGTTTGCGTGATGAGGCCAGATGAAAGCGGATCTGCAGACAGATGGAAGTATTTGCCAGTCCTCCAGCATTTGTACTTCAGAAAAGAGTAACGCAATGACCGTTGCAGATGATCATGGACTATATCATCTTAGCGGCAAGTTTGTCTCCTGCCACTGATGTACAAGTTTCGGGGCACGTGCTTTAATCACATGCAGTGGCGATGTTATGGCATTGTTCCTCGACATGATGGGTGTCATGGGCAGCTGCTAGGATTCTGAGTTTAAAGTTGACGGGTTGACTCGGCTAGTCTTTGAACCCAAGACCATCTACACTCGAGGCAGATGCTGTATACACAGATCCACACCCACCCACGTATATGCGTAAGTACAAACGCATATGCTACAAACAGGTTCACATTTAAGTACACGCGCACGCAGTCACTCGCAATGCGCATGCAAACATGCACATTAACACTTCCCCCCTCCACTTTACATTACCCCCCCCCCCCCCCCCCCCCCCAATCAACCCCATACACACATGTATAAACACACGTACGCGCACGAACTAAGACGTACAGACACAAAAGCACACATTCATTCACAAGCCCTGATATCATCCGGATGTGATAGTAAATCCTACATACACCCCCTTCTTTTCCCCTCCCCCCTATCAATCCTCACATCATGTTTCTTTGAAATTGTTGCCAAGATAGTGATGGTTTAGACATACGGGTTAAAGGAGTTGGAGAGTGGAAGGTACACACAGACAAAAAAACATAAGCGTAATTCCTCTGGGTTTTTTTTTTTTTGTTTTTTTCTTCGGTGGAATGAAACGGGTGATGAACGCCCAGCCGTATGAAAATGTGCTTTGAAGGAGTGTGGGAGAAAATAGGAACGTGTAAAGATGCTGCACTGAAGGGCCAGAATAGGGAGACGATGGACTGTGGAAATGTCATTTTAATGGGCTGGCACAACCACACCCAAGTCATCACAACCGACGCATGGCACTCAGCAAAATTAGCATGACCCCCAGTTCCTGTTAGTAGTCGGCATCCACAGCATTATAAAGTACGACTTCCGACTAAACATGACAGTAGGAGGTGAGTGGGCACACTAAGTGTACAGTTTGATAACGACTGTTGAAAGCGTTCTTTATCAATTCGTTATCACATCCAATGTTTTTATAGAACAGGGAGTACTTTACAATGGGAACGAAGAAATGCTGTCTGTCTGTCTGTCTGTCTGTGTGTCTGTCCGTGGTCAAGATGTATTCCACTCGCTCCAGACAGAACTTCTAGGCCAATTTTTCTGAAAATTTGTAAGTATTTTATTATGGGTCACGGATGATGCCCAATGTTTTATTTTACCAGAATAGCCGTTATTACTAACGGCCCAAAACGGTTTTTCTTCTTTATGGAAGATCTCTTGACATGTACACCAAACACATTATGACGCAGGTTGATGGTGACGTCAAATGCATGTGACGCATGTTTGATTGTGACGTTTTTCAGGAAGATAAACTAGGAGTACGTTTATATGCTTTGCGTCTTTTTTTTTTTTTTCTTTCTTTCTTTTTTTTTTTCTCTCGTCAGAATGGGAGTCATTTCAGTTACTGATCAAAAGCAAAAGCCATACAGATATGCGGACAGGCGGAACAGATGCGCACGATTATTACCACACGAGTGATGTAAGGAGGACAGTTGGCTGCGCGCAGTCGGGTGGCAATCATTCCGTTTGGTTAGACACGAATCATGGCCCATGACAATGACAATTTCAGTTCGTGTCGTGACAACTTGTGCTTTCGTTTCCGGCGCAAGTTGTCGCCGGCGATGATTCGCGCCGGACGACAATTCGTGTCGTAACACCTGCTCTTTATAGTATACCTCATTACTTATGGCCTTTGCTCTTACGTCATCACGCATGCTGTATTTATGACTGTGTGCAATTTTTAATTGCTGTTATGTTACACCTAGCTATTATTCCTTTGTATTTCCTTTTGAAATAATGATAGTAATAATAATGATGATAACAACATTATTATTATTATCGTGAATAACGATTATCATTGTTGTTATTATCATTCCTGTGTTCGTCTGTTTAATTTTATTCTGTGGTCGGAAAACCACTTGCTATTTTACTAAAAGACCGTACATAGCAAAGATGGATTTGAAGATAATGCGCCGCCAAAAATGTGTCGGTGTGTAATAAAAGTCTCTCTGTGTGTGTGTGTGTGTGTGTGTGTGTGTGTGTGTGTGTGTGTGTGTGTGCAGCAATGCTGGGATCGTGTACTCAAGTACATTTCGATTCGACGCACAAAGACTGCGAAACGAGACCATTTCGATCATGGATCAGTGCGACAGCTTATTCAGCGATGCTTCCCTGAGGACATTTCTTGAATACCTTTTCTCGGACATGACGTACCCGGAATTCCAGGAACTGATGTGCATGTAAGTACGGAACAGCTTTCATGACAATAGCACCCATAAACTTACCCGGAACTCCAGGAACTGATGTGCATGTAAGTACGGAACAGCTTTCATGACAATAGCACCCATAAACTTACTCGGAATTCCAGGAACTGATGTGCATGTAAGTACGGAACAGCAGCAATTAAACTTACATGACAATAGTACAGAGATAGCAGAGATATATCAACACTAGAAAAAAAGAACGACTGTAATCTAACAGTTTCAACGTATATGAAAAGGAACGACTACAAGAATACAGACGATGATAAGAATGACGCTAACGGTGATGAGGGGTGGGGACGAGGAGGCTCTCACAGCTGCAGTGGAGATGAATATATTGCCAAGTCAAAGGAACAGTTATCTAACATCGTCCTCACCACATTAAAAAAACCAGCACAATCACAGGGAAAACTCTTGTCTTCAACGGAAACCATACAGACGCAATTAGTACAGGCAAGAGAGCTGCTAAATTTGAGTTTCCCAAAATGGTCTGATCATGATCTCTAAACCACGACGCCTTAACCGTGATTTGGGGGCAACAAATTCAAACCAGAGGAGGGGGGGGGGGGGGGGGGGGGGGGGGACGACGTATTACTCGACCATCTCGTTCAAGGACCCATTATGAAGTAAGAAAACACCTAGAAGAGGACAGATCTCAGTCAAGGTCGAATAGTCCTCGCTCACTGGATCCGGGATCCAGAGTTAATCGGCACGAAATTTGTCGTTCGAAGATGTTGACCAATCTGATGATACTGTTCCTTTGTTCTTTTTTTTTTTTTTTTTTTTTCATTCGGACCCATGCATCATCTCCTGATGTGTGGTGTAGCCGACATAGGTTAGTTCGCATGCAGTCGCTCCTGTCGGATGGAACGGAAATTTGTGATTTGACCTTTCTTTTCTAAGTCAGGCTAAAAAACAAATGGCATTGTTTACGATGTGGGTGCGCATGCGCCAGTGCATCGCGATATGGGACACATAGTGATCATTAATTTCTACATGATTCCGTAGAAAAAAATTGATGAATGAATAACCTTTTCTAAATACTAGGGTATGAAACACATTTATGTTTCCTTTGACGGTTTTGATTCTCCAAAAGTATGGGTGTACTCGCTCCCACACATTGGGCATCTTCACATGTACAATATGTTTGATTGGTCTGCATATATCTATGAATGCTCTATATTAGAAAATTGTCCCTACCTGTACGCTTCTTTGTTTGTTTATTTTTATACATGCATTGTTTGTTGGTTGCGTTTTTCGTGTGTTTACACGTGTATCATCGACATACAGTGCTTTGAGTAGACTGTTTGTGTATTGTGTATGTATGTTGTTTTCTTCATTATCATTGTCATCATTGTAACGCACATACTGCATTTTTTCTTGATAGTGTGCTATATGAACATCCAGTAGAAGTAGTACCGTTACTGATACTACCACTACCACTTGTACTACTACTACTACTGCTTTTACTGCTGCTGCTGTTACTACCACTTCTACTATCATACAGAAAGGTTCAACTTTCGTTTTGTCTTGTTCGTCTGTGTTTTCACGATTCAGAATAAAACAAACAAACAAACAAACAAACAAAAAACATTGACTGGATAGAAGATGGACCCGCGGATGATAGTGAAAGTTTGAAAATGACGACCAGGAAGCCCACTGAACGTGCAAGTTCCGGTGGTTTGAATGCATGTCTGGCTGTACAGTGTCGCACAACGTTCAGAAAAAGTTAAATCTTAACTTTGAATGTGCGCATACTTCTGTTGTTTAAATACCTGTCAAGCTCACTATGGGCTGTAAACACTATTTGTAGAATTCAAAGTGTATGTGTGTGTGTGTGTGTGTGTGTGTGTGTGTGTGTGTGTGTGTGTGTGTGTAAGCGCGCGCGGACATGCGTATGCGTGACTTGTATCTATGGCAAGCTGCGCGTGCATTTGTGCGTGTTTGTGTGTGTGTGTGTGTGTGTGTGTGTGTGTGTGTGTGTGTGTGTGTGCGCGCGCGCGCGCGCGCGCGCGCGTGTGTGTGCACACCCCACACACGCACATGGGTTTATGCGAATGTGCGTGTGGTGTGCTTGTAAATTCTGGGTTCGTCAGCATGCGACTGGATGTTATAACGTGTGTGGAGACGGCGCAGTGCCACTGCGAGTACAGTGCGGGACCATATTCAACAAGCCATAGGGTACACCTACATTGCCCAGATAACTCATTACTACAACAACGAGACGATCTGTGGGAACGCCGAGTGTGAGTAGTCTGATATATACATTAACATTAATTAATAAACGCTTCTCTCTCTCTCTCTCTCTCTCTCTCTCTCTATATATATATATATATATATGTGTGTGTGTGTGTGTGTGTGTGTGTGTGTGTGTGTGTGTGTGTGTGTGTGTGTGTGTGTGTGTGTGTACCATTGATTTTCCAACTTAGTGGTTTTCCTGTTTTCTTTGTCTTCCTTCGAGACCCGTTGTATGCGGATAAGTGCAAAATGTCTTCCGTCCAGCCCGTTTTTTCTGAAAGATCGGGGCATTCCGCACTTAGCGCAAAACCGCGTAACAGGACTGGAGCTGTGTCTGGCTGCGAAGCGTACGGCAGGCAGTGGCAGCATCGTTGGTGCCCAGGACATCAGAGGCCTTTGGAGGATCTACCCGGCTATCAGACAGGCAAGGAACGATCCACTGATCAAAGGTATGAGTGTTCGGAACACTATAATGCAGCTAGCCAACATCAATCCATTTATGTCGAGAGAGGATTCCGAGGAAGAGAAGCCTGCTGCGACAGCGTGGATGGCAGACGTCCCTGTGTCAGTGGCTGACAGCAAAGTGGAACATTCCTAAACAAAAATTGGATTTGAACTCCGATCCGACGTTAAATGGAATGCTACAGGGATGCAGACAACAAAACTCGCCCGATTTGAAACGGAGAGAAGATTCGTCTTCATAACCTCCCCGCTACCCTCTCGGAAAAAAAAAACACTAAAACCCATCCTCCACCTCTCCTGCCTCCAGATCAACTGGTAAGGGAAACACACGCGGCGGGAAAGGTAAGCCAATTGCCAGTGAAAAAAAAAAAAGTCAGCGAGAAAAAAAAAAATCTGATCGAGGGCGGGCGCTTTCTAAACGCCAAACAACCCTGGATTCTAGTCTGGGCCCACTTAGATAATCTATGGCACCGCTCAGAAACTCCAAAGCGCCAGCGATGTCGTGATCAGGACAGCCCTTCAGCACCAAAAGAAAAAGCATGCTAAATGTGATGCAGACACTGAAGAGGAAATACAGGTGTATCTGAGTACGACAGATAATCAGTTTGACTGTTTAATGCCATTTTATGGTTACCTGTCCATGTGTAGGCTTTCTGCGTGCCTTAGCCTTCTGTCTGTCTCTTTATCTGTCTGCCTGCCTGTTTGTCTGCTTGATGGCTGTCTGTCTGCCCCCCCCCCCCCCTGTCCCCCCCCCCCCCCCCCCCCCCCCAACTGTTCCCCAACTCCCCCTCCCACTTTTTCTCCTTTCTTCCATATCGAGCATTACACCCCCCCCCCCCACCCCACTCTCTCTTTCTCTCTCTTCTCTCTCTCTCTCTCTCTCTCTCTCTCTCTCTCTCTCTCTCTCTCTCTCTCTCTCTGGGGGCATGTGTGAGCGCTTTCAGTCTCAAGATGCACTATTTAGTCCTCTGTCGACTCAGTTGAGATTATCCCCAATGCTACAGGCTGGAACTGAGGTGTGATTCAGGAATCGTTCATAGGCTTTTTTTAATGCACCATGCCATCTGCTGCAGAGGATTGCAGCGCATCATGTGAGGGTTTCCTGCCGGTATTCCTGTCATTCATGTATAGAAGGGCCAAACAGAAAATCGCACTGCTTCGCCATGTTGAAGCTGAAGCGGAGAAGGGACTGCGCTGCGGCAGGCTTGCTCCTGTCATATTTATTCTTGGGGAGTCTTCTTACGCAGAGCGGCGATGTCGATAGCAATCCTGGACCCACCCCTCCTCCGAATGGTGACAGCAAGAGGCAGACCAGACTCGGCGGCAGCACCGACGTTAGCGGCGGCATAACCAGCATGGAGAGGCCATTCAACGTCCACGGAGGAGCCTCCAACCAGCCTGCAAAAGACTTGACCCTGTCCGACGTCATCGCCATGATCCACCCCTTGAAGACGTCGACGGACACCAAGCTTCACGAGCTGAAGCAGGAGATGCAAATCATGCGAGAAGACTACGTGGCCATGCAGGAAGAAGTGAAGAGGCTGAGAGACGATGTGAGCAGTCTTCGTCAGCAGAACGATGATCTCCGGAAGGCGAACAGTGACCTGTCAGAGAAGCTGGATGACCTGAATCGAAAGACCGATGACCTGGAAGGAAGATCCAAACGCAATAACCTGATCTTGTACGGCGTTCCCAGAAAGCAGAACGTGACCAGTGCTGACTGTGAAGACTTGCTGAGAATCTTTTCACGGACAAGTCTGAACTTTTACAGGACGTGGACTTTGATCGTGAACACCGCATCAATTCGAAACCGGACTCTCCTATTTTCGCGAGATGCACGTTCTACAAACAGAAAGTGGAGATTCTTGAACAGAAACGAAAACTTAAGGGAACGAATGTTTTCGTGGGTGAAGTATTCTCTGTTAGGGTGGGAGACATGAGAAAGAAAAGAAGTTGACCCCTCACCTCAAGACAGCGAACGATGAAGGTAAACGCGTTGCAATAGTGTACGACCATCCCCTCATCGACGCTGCCAACAGATTAGTATAGCTGAAACAGGGAGCCGACCGGTCCACAAATCGCCCGAGAAATTTATCTATGGTGGTGGAGCTAACGAACAGTGAGGCGACACCGGTTGAGTTGTCACAGCGCGGCAATTCCAGAGAGACGGAAACAAATCGTGCAACATGTGGATTTGTGTGTGGTGACCGGAACGCAGTGCATTCTGTGAGCGGTGAGGATGTGAACATTGCACGCGCTGACATGTCAATAAAAACAGTGGGTGGTTCGACCTCCGCCGAGGAAAATAACCGATGAAGTTACGTTGATGTTTGCAGTACAAGTAAATATTTTTCTTTAGTGCACAGGAATATCAATGGATTGTTTACAAAAATAGGTGATAATGAATGCATGTCTTTTATTCGATCCTTTGATTTTGTTTGTTTAGTTGAGACTTTCATTGAAGTTTTTCAGTCTTCGTTTTTGTACAGATATGCTTAGTTAATTAGGCCGATCTCCCGATCGAGCTGTACGGATATAGTGTGTTCTGTAAACTGGCGATAAAGCTGAAGAGACATGGTAGGCGTTCTGGTGGAGTTATCTGCCTGTAAGAATGAATTGTGTCCATATGCTGAACTGATTAATGTTGAGTCTGCTTTTTTTTGTGCTTTTCTAATTGATAAATCTTTGTTTGGAACAATGAAGCACACACATTATATGGTATGTGTCTATGTTCCGCCTGAAGGTTCGCCTTATATGTGCATTTTGATATTGAAAATGGAATTGCTTTGTCGGAGGATTTCCTATGGGATTCTTGGTTTTCTGTTGACAGTAATGATACTTGCTTGATCCTCTGTGGTGATTTGAACAGAACTGCGAATATTTCTCCGGGCTTAGAAGAAATACAGCTGTTTTTTTTTGTTTTTTTTTTTATACATGCACGCAAGTGGACCTTTAAATGTAAGCAGAAATTATCAGGACAGGGAGTTTAATGATCATGGTAAAGTGTTACTTAGTTTGTATACTGCCTTCGATTTGTGCATTCTGAATAGTATGTGTAGGGGCGACCCTTCAAGGTCGCTACACGTGCATATTTGAGCATGGAAGCAGTGTGAATGATTGTTTCTTAATGTCGTGCGATTAATATACGCTAAGATTTATAGTAACTGTGAATTGGTCGTTTCAGATAGAATCGAATCCGATCATATGCCGTTGCATTTACATGTTAGTTTCAGAAATGATGGTAGAATTTGCGTACGAGAAAATGATCATGTCTATGTGATTAAGAAGTTTGAAGGATGAAGAGTAGCTGCTGATTTATTATATGATTCACTTTGTTCTGATGAATTACACATTCAAACGGAAGCTGCTGTTAAATTGATAGATATTGATGTCAGTGAGTCCTTCAAAGGTTTCAATAATTGTATAACAAGGACAGCAAAATGTATGGAAAAACAAATACGTATTGGTAGCAGTAAAAGAGATGATGACTGGTACAAGAACGAATGCCACGTTGGTAAAAGAAAGGCCCGTAACTTGATAAAGAAAAATTTCGGCGTGCCTTTTCTGTGCCTGGTCGTGATTCTTCTTGTACAGCCAGACGTAAGTATAAACATATGCTGAAGAGAAAAAGAAACAGTCCAGCGATGCTGACTGATCTACTGCATTCTTTTAATGAGCAGAAAGAATTCTGGGAGCGCATGCGCAAAATTTCGAAAAGAAAAGGAAGCAGCATTTGAATAACATTAATGTGAATGAATGGTTTCAACATTTTAAAGGAGTGCTTGAAAAACACGAACTCTCGACTAATGAGCATTTGCATACAGTTGAATATCACCACGAAAGTGACTTCAGCCATGATGATGGCAATGATAAAGATAACGATGATGATAGCTTTAATGATGATGAAGTTTAAATCGTCCAAGTTTAACTGAAGAAATTTTAATGGGTTTGAGAAAAACAAAGAAACGTAAAGCTGCCAGGCCTGATAGAATCATTAGGGAACTATTAAAACATGCCTGTAAATCAAATTCAGTCCTGGACTTCCTCATAAAATCTTTCAACTCCCTGTTTGATAAAAGAATTTGTCCTGAAGGTTAGACAGAATCAGTTGTTCTTCCAATCTATAAAAAGGGAAACATGAACGATAATGATAATGACAGAGGTGTTTCACTTTGCAGTGCGTGCGGTAAACAGTATAGTGTTGTTATTAACATTAGACTTTAAGAATGGGTAGAGAGAAGAATATTACAGGGATTTTCCAATCTGAGTTCAAGCGAAACTATTGTATCATTGATAACATGTTTACCTTAATGGCTTTCATACAAAAACAGTTTCCTGTAAACAAATTGTATGTTGCTTTTATTGACTTTGAGAAGGCATTTGATTCACTTAATGGAATTATTCTTTGGCCTATCTTGTTTAAAAATTGTGTAAGGGGGGTAAACTATACAAATGCATCATGAGTATGTATGATTGCGTTAAAGCAAGAGTGAGAAGTGGTGCTGATCTAACTGAATACATCACGTGTACATCTGGAGTCAAACAGGGTGATATTTGTAGTCCTATTTTGTTTTCTTTATAAGTAAATTGACGGTAGAGGTTGTGAATTCTGGTAGACATGTGCTACATTTACAAACGACTTCTTAAAATCTCCATTCTCCTCTTAGAGAACGACATATGTTAATTACAGACACTGTTGTTGGCTCGAAAAATCAGTTCAGTATTTTACAGTGGACTGATGATTCTCTTCAATTGAATGTAAATATGAACAAAAGTAATAGTATTCAGAAAGGGAGGGTATCTCTCCTTAAGAGAAAGATAGACATGTAATGGAATTGCAATGCCAGTAGTGAATATTCATAAATATCTAGGTATATATTTTTCTACTCCTTTAAGCTTTACTTTCGCCTGTAGAAATCTTGCATGTAAGGTCAAAAGGGCATTTTTATGCATTATGAAGAGGTTACGCCTGTTACAAAATCATTCCGCAAATTAGTTATTTGGTGTTCAAATTCAAACTATAATAGAATATGGAGCTGAACTGTGAGGACTGGATGTTGCTGCTATCGATTGTGAAAAATTCATTGATATGCGTTGAAGAAATTTCACGGAGTTTCACCATAGAACCTAATCGTTTTGTCTATGGCAAAACAAACTGATATTCTGAAAGGAAATTCTAATTAAGGTTAATACAATTTCATACAGATTTCTTTGGCAAAGGAAACACAGTAACAGAAAAACTTTCGAAAAGATTAAAAGAAAAGTCATGAAAACAGATGATAAAGAAGAAGGGTTACGAATGGCTGAATGATTGAATTGCAAAACATCTGTAACCTACAGTGGACTGGACGATTATATAACAGAAGAACGGAGACATGGTGCCTCATTCCTTTTTGGCACTTTAGAAAAATTGCCTCAGCTGAGGAAATCTTTGAAATAAACTGTTCTCAAAAAGATATAGCAGGGATCTCTTTAATCGAAAATAATTTTTGGAAAAAAAAACGTCCATTAATTTATCTAGACAACAAAATTAAAGTAGAGAGCGATAGTGTGCTGGTAAAATCTAGGAACACAATATCTCTTTTACAATAAGTTAATCAAATATAAAAAGTAAGGTCCTTAATTTTGAAAAATGGCCAGAGAAAGGCCTCATCACAATAATGATTATTATTACCAAACGGCAGGAAAGGTGTCTTTTAACTTTAGTAGAAGTACAAGACTTGCTTAACGAAAACAGGGCGATAACCGTGTTTCAATACAATGCGCTGCTAAATGCCATACCTCAACCCTGGATTGACTGGATAAAAGATAGGAACATACGACTTGAAACGGAGAGTCATGCTACGAAACCCACTTCTACGCAAAAACAAAACAGATGAAAGAATACCTGCTGAAATAGAGTAGTAACACAAACCGTCACCCCCACACGCAGATACTTGGAGCAGAAAACTGAATATTAGATTTGGTGAAAAGGTGTGGCTTACGTCAAGACTGGCAACAAAAGAACGATTACTTGAGCAGCAATGGAAACTGTTACATAAAATTTATCACAAATAATCTGCTACAAAAAATGTGTGTCTGACAAGTCTGTTCATGTGATTGTTGTCAGGACACTGAATACCGTTAACAATTTTTCTTTGAATGTCCATCAGTATGATGATTTTGGTTAGAAACCGAAAATGTCATTTTCTCAAAGGTAGGCATGGAACTGCATTTGTCCATAACAGATGTGCTGTTAGGGCTATATGAAAAGAAAGATTGTATGTGCATCAACAAAACTTTGCAGTGGGTAAAATGGCAAAGTCATCGATTCCATATTAAGTGTTTTTGAGTAAGAAGCACAGTTCACACACACACACACACACACACACACACACACACACACACACACACACACACACACACACAGGAGAGAGAGAGAGAGAGAGAGAGAGAGAGAGAGAGAGAGAGAGAGAGAGAGAGAGAGAGATTCCTGCGCCAACATGGCGGATTAGTCTGAGGACCTTGCAGAACTTGCAGAAGAGTAAAGAAAATTCCTCACTTATGACGAAATCAAAAACTTCATCGACACGGAGGAAGCCGAGAAAGTTGCCTAAATCGACGAACGTCGAAACAATAGACACAGAAAGTGCCGGCAGTGAGCAAAATCCAGTTTTGGAGAACATCCATCAGACAGATGGAGAAAACGGCCGAAAGTCTGAAAAATTCACCCGTTGACCACCATCTACCTGAGATTTCAGAAACACGCTCAACGACCCTGTTTTTGTGAACAAGCCCTTTCTGAGATCAAGGGGCTAAAGGACGTCATTCAAAAATGAGTGAAAAAATCTGCAGTTTAGAAGAGAGCTTACGGAAGACACTACACTACTACATCAGCGACGCGAGAGACCACCATCGAGGCACGGCAAGAGAGAGAAACAAACCACTTACCATCTGTTCAGCCACCCAGACCAGCTCCCTCCGAGGCAACGGTGAGTGTTTACGCACTATCATCTTCACTCGCTTACCCATCATACGCCACTTGCTTGAAACCTCCTTCAAAAAAGGCAAAAACATCGCCAGCAAGATCAGGGGAAGCAATCAGAAACGATTCTGGAGCTACATTAAATCCTTAAGACGCGACAGTATAGGGAGGGGTGTCTCCATTACGAGCTCATGGAAGACTACATGCATCCCCGAAAGATAAGGCCAACATCCTGAACCATCAATATGAGTCAGTCTTCACAAGAGAAAATGACAGCAACATTCCCGTTCCATCAGGAACGCCCTCCCCTGCAATGGCCGAGATCACAATCGATGAGGAAGGGTTACGCAAAGTTGCTGAAGAACATCAACTCACATAAAGCGGCGGGACCAGATGAAATCCCAGCAATGGTGCTGAAAGATTGTGCAAACGAGATCGCGCCCTTGCTTTCTGCACTTTTTAAAAAGTCCCTGGCAGATGGATGTGTCCCAGATGACTGGAAAAGGGCGGCGAACGTAACGGCAGTGTTCAAAAAGGGTAACCGAAATTCAGCTGCCAACTACAGACCGGTATCCCTCACCAGTATCTGTTGTAAGATGCTAGAACACATCATAGCAAGCAACATCATGCGCCATCTGAACCAACACGACATTCTCGTAGATTCCCAACATGGGTTCAGAGCTAGGAGTTGTGAAACCCAGCTGCTGACACTATTCCACGACGTCGCCAAGAACCAAGATAGTAAATGACAGACAGATATGATCATTCTGGACTTCTCTAAGGCCTTGACAAGGTCCCCAAACGCCTCCTCCGTAAGCTGGACCATTATGGTATACGATGATCGACGTTGGACTGGATCAAGGCCTTTCTTTCTGACCGCTCGCACATTGTCGTAGTCGACAATGAAAGATCAGAGCCAGCACCTGTCATCAGTGAAGTCCCACAGGGGACAGTTCTAGCGCCGATTCTATTTCTGATCTTCATCAACGACATGCCTCAGAACATCAAGGCCAACATCAGACTATTCGCTGATGACTGCACAGTCTATTCCACCATTAAATCCAGCCAAGACTGCAAGGCGCTCCAAGAAGATCTCAACTTACTGAATGATTGAGAACAACGATGGGGGATGGAATTTCACCCCGAAAAAGTGTAATGTCCTTACTTGGTCAACATCATGAAACCCAATTAACTTCAACTACAAATTTAAAGGACATACCCTGGACCATGTCGACAGCTCGATATACCTTGGCGTCGACATAGAAGTGACCACAACTGGAAGGACCACCTTACAAGAGTCACTAACAAGGCCAAACAGCATGGTAGGCTTCCTGAAAAGAAACCTGAAGATCTCCAATAAAGCCACCAAAACCAATGCTTACCTAACACTGGTACGCCCTCACCTGGAGTATTGCTCATCAGTGTGGAGTCCGTACAAAGCAGGCCAGAAGAAAAAGATCGAAATGGTGCAAAGAAGAGCAGCCGATATGTATGCAACCAATATGATTGGACCAGCAGCGTAACAGCCATGCTGCAAGATCTGGAATGGGAACCCCTTGAAGCACGAAGAAACAGGCAGAGGCTAACCTTCATGTATAAGATCGTCAATGGCACTGTGGACATATCTCCTGACAAATTCCTCAAGAAAGGACCTGCCAAAACCAGATCAAACCACAAACACAAATTCGCTCATCTCGGCACTTCCTCTGACCCATACAAGTACAGCTTTTCTCCATCAACCACCCCAGCCTGGAACTCCCTGCCTGCAACAGCAGCAGAGGCCCCCTCCTTGGTATCATTCAAGAGGGAGCTGAACGAAATTCCCAGCCTAGATCCCTATCCCAATTAGCCGAACGTTAAATGATGGGCAGGGTTGTGCCGGTCCAGGTCACGACCTGGGGGGTCGCCACGACTACCGGGTAAGCCTCCCCAGATACTAATTAGGCTAGTTGAGTCCCCCCCCCCCCCCCCCCCCCCTTTTTTTTTTTTTTTTTTTTTTTTTTTGCCTGCCGCAACACGCTGCCCCGGAGCTGAACTCAGGGGTATGCCGTTGGGGTACTAAGGCGACTTTACAGCTCTTTAGCTATCTTTTTGTTGTCAATATTAGAGCTTTGTTTATTTTCATCTTACGCCTCTGTGCACACACAGTCAATGTCAACTATGACGGCTCCTACAAATTTGAAGATTGAAGATTGACGGCCAGAATGTGACGTTAAACAACGTTGACGTTTTCTTTTGTACACGATGACGTAAACACTCGTTCTTCCAAAACCTGTCCTCGCGTTCTCCTTCATGACTATCATGAACAAAGTGGACGGCAATCGTCTGGGACTTCCATATGGGCTACAGATGGCCACACGAAAAGTGTACACCGTTGACAACTGCAAGGCCCCCCCCCCCCCCCCCCCCCCCCCCCCCCCCCCACCCCCCCCCCACACCCACACACATGTGGGGGATGAGGGAAGGGAAGAAGAGAGGGTGCGAGTGTGTATTTCATTTGAATGAAAAGTACTATGCATGCAGCCAGTATAGCAGAATGAAAGTGTCGGTGCACCACACATAAGTACATGAACAAACCCAGACGCTTTGTATTTAACCCCAAAAATATAAGGTCAGCAAGCGAATGTCCATCTGTTAAAAAACACACAGACAACGCATGGTGAGTATGTCAGTTTCAGAAAAAAGATGAAAGTGAGAAAAAATAGGAGGATGGAGACCCCACTGTCGGGGGAAAAAAAAAAAGAAAGAAAAAAAAATCAAAAAGTTGGAAAAGGCTTGGAGGTTGGAGGACAAAATAAAATGTTAAGTAAGTGAAAGAAGTTTCTGGTATGCGCTGAAAAGCTATGTTTTTAAACAGGTAAGAAAGAAATCGGGTTTAGGTAATCACTGGTGATTTCAGTTTCCAACGAGTCCCGATGGTAAGTGTAGTACACTCACGCGCAGTGATACACTTCTGCCCTGATATAGGAACGCCGGTGTGAAGTTTCGTTGCTGTCTGTTCTGAAAAATAAACTTTTTTGATATTTGGTCTTTTCTTACTCCCCGTCTGTTCCAATGAGCACTTTAGTTATTGGATTTATTGAGACTCTATGTTCTCTCCTAGTATTTTGTATTTGAATCTTGAAATTTTTTTAAAACTTAATTATTACCCGACTGAACGTTATTTTTTTTGCCCTCGTAGATGAAAACTTCCATTCAGTAATTTATGACAGATTAGCAGTTTCATTATCTGTTCGTTTTGTTGTTCTCTACCTTGTAAACAGGTGTCATACTTACATATTCTCACCGTTTTGTCATGATAAATGCCTTTGAGATGAGTTATTTTGAAGTTTGTCCTTATAACTTAACGTCTTTAGGGGTCTGATTCAGTATCATCGTCTGCCCCATAAACAGTCGTTAGATTATGCGATGTATTCTTACTTTGTATTGAATTGGATGAACACTTTTAATAACTAATTTATTTGATTTACCCCCAGTTATCTGCTCTGTCAAAGTCTTCTGTTTTCCGATTTATTGTTTTATCTTCTGTCCTTATGAATGTTCACTTTCATAGTATGATTCATTGTTACTTAACAACCCCCCCCTCCCCCCCCCCCCCCCCCCCCCCCCCCCCCCCCCCCACCCCCCACTGATTCACGCCTTTGTTTTGTGATTTATCTTTACTTTTTGCCTTGTATGGTTAATAATTCATTTGAAGTAATACAATGAAAGTACCTTTTTTTAATCTGATTTAAAATATACTGTCATCATACGTAAACGCCTTTATTATCTGACTTACTGTCTTTCCCTATAAATCAAAAGGGTCATAATCTCATTTATTTTTGGTAACAAAAAGTGAGGTGACTCAGGCGGAAATTCAAAGGAATTACGAGACAAAACACGACGCGTTTCGACCTCGTAGGTCTTCTTCAGGCAAGAGAAACAACACTGAAGACAATGAAAATGAAGAACGAGCAATCACTTATCATCTCATATTCGGCGCAAAAAAGGGCGGTGAATCTGAGAAGATAAGTGACTGCTCGTTCTTCATTTCCGTTGTCCTGAGTGTTGTTGTCTTGCCTGAGGAAGACCAACGGCGGCGAATCGCGTTGTGATTTGTCTTTCAATTTGTTGTCCATGTTAATTGGCGGAGTTATTTCAAATACCTTTAAAATCTATTTATTCTTACCTTTTACCCTAATGAGGAAACGCCTTTACTGTCTTTACTTCTGTGTACTTTTTGCCCAGATGAATATACGCCATCATCGTCTGATTTCTGTTACTTCCTGCCATGATGAATCAATCCTTCGAAATCTGACAGCTTATCATTTCTTTCCCGGATCTCGTTTTCTGACCTGATATGCAAGCATCTTTTATTATCTGATCTACTTTTGCAGTCTAGGCCGTCATTATCAGATTATTATTCTCATTATTGGTATTAGACGCCATCATCATCTGGTGTGTTCTTACCTCATTTCGTTATCGCCATTGCTGATATCATCTTTCTTGTGTGTATATATCACGTGGTTTCGCTTTGGGTTATGATAAAACAGAGGGAAAAAAAATTAGCAAGGACAGACTAGAGGACAGCGTACTACCTAAGTCTGTAAACTTAGGTTTTTAAGCCTTGACATTTCTCTCTCTCTCTCTCTCTCTCTCTCTCTCTCTCTCTCTCTCTCTCTGTGTGTGCGCGCGCGCGCGCGCGCGCGCGCGCGCGCGTGTGTGTGTGTGTGTGTGTGTGTGTGTGTGTGCTGCAGACGGAGAAAGTATTGGATCGGACGTTTTTGGCCCCATCGAGTTAACTCCCGGTATCAACTGCACTGGTAAGTAGGATCGAAGAGTGTGTGTGTGTGTGTGTGTGTGTGTGTGTGTGTGTGTGTGTGTGTGTGTGTGTGTGTGTGTGTGTGTGTGTGTGTGTGCGTGCTTGCGTATGTGTATATATGTATGTATTCGTGCACATGCGCGCTTACGAGCGTATGCATGTAGGAAGGCGAGAGACCGGCGTGTGTATGTGTGTGTAGGGGAGGTGGGGTAGGATGAAGTGTGTGTATGCATTCAGGCGTGTCTGCATGTATGACGCGCACGCGGTCGTGTGTGTGTGTGTGTGTGTGTGTGTGTGTGTGTGTGTGTGTGTGTGTGTAATAATCATTAAAATTGTAACTCATTTATTATATTTTAAGGATTTCTGCCTGTGCATTGTATAAAGAAAAGAGAAGTTAGTGTGTATTAAGGATTTAATGGGGTTTTTTTTCAATCAAAAGGATGATATTGAGGAAATCATGCTTTTTGAAAATCTTTTTGAATGTGATTGCTTTCATTACATTTTCAAAAACTGGCGCCTGTATTATGTTCTCTCTCTCTCTCTCTCTCTCTTCTCTCTCTCTCTCTCTCTCTCTCTCTCTCTCTCTCTCTCTCTCTCATACACACAAAAAGATAATCTGTAATATGGGTTTAATGTTCCTTTTTGTTTTTTGCGGAAACCATGTTCTATTTTCTTTTCGGAATCTTGCTTTTCTAAGAGTATTTTAGTTTCTTTTCTTTCTTAATTGTCATCCCAACATTACAGGGCCGTACAGCAAACAAGAGGACGTGTCTACGGCATTTGAAGGAATGAAATGGCGACCTCCGTTACTGAAGTTCATTCTGGTTTTTTTTTTTTTTTTTTTTTTTTTTTTGTTGCTGTCCCAACCTCTGTGCCACCTCAGAGGCATTGCACCCACGCCCGTTCATTCCGACACCCCGTCCACAGCCACATCTCGGTCGGCCCCGCCGTAGCCCCGGGCACCGGCAATCCACAGGGAGCAGTCAATGTCAAGTCGTCAAGAGGCAACCAACCGGAGGAGACACTGCACTGCTGCCGAGTCACTTCGATGGTGTTCAGTGGCGCCTGTTCTGATCTAACATACGCAGGACACCACCTACTAAGCCCCCTACTGACGACAATAATTGCTTAGTCGCGGAGCCGGCGTGAGTGAGTGAGCTCTCCCTCCGGAGGGCGCCACCACGTCCGTCCAACGACAGCCCCCATGGACTCGCTGATACCGGTGACACCGACGGAACCAAACCAAAGCCACAGACGTGGAGATGACATCAAAATTGAGGTCACCATGAGAGCAGGGCATGAAGGGCCACAGACTTTGAGACATTTTTTTTTTTAATGCTGATCGATGAGAATGAGGATGATTAAGATGATGCTACGGATTTCCATTTCGGTCTGAGACTACATGACACGGCTGTACTCTACGCTTCCTTTCATAATATATCCTGGCGTCAACCAGGCCCCGAGAGATACAGGCACCTGCAGTGTTGGTCAGGAAATTTTAGCAACACTCTCAGAAACGCATCCATTAAGTGGATGAAACTCGACTGTGTGGTCCCAGTCTTCCCAACTGAGTCCGCAGCAAACTCAACTCTGGGTAGGAGCCGGTCGGGGCAGAAAACACGATCTCCCAGCCGGGAGTCCGCGACGCTAACCACTTCGTCACGGCAGCTGGTGTTCATTCTGTATTTACCCGACCCACTCTAGTTTCAGTGTAAGGTTCATCAAGGAGGTATCACTGTGTTCAGACCAGTCGGTGTACACGAGACCACATCTGCTAAGCTAACAGACCATCGTGTGCATGGTATACAGCGGGATGGCTCAATGAACCAATAATCAAAAGAAAATTTGAAGAGAGGGTCAAGAACAAAGTTTGGCGGATATCTCACCTGCACATCGCCCAACGCCTTCATGTGTCTTCCGTCAACCTCGAGTAATGTGGAGTTAAAGTTCAGTGAATGCACAGGTCTTAGTTCACCGTGATGCATTACTGAAACTTACAGACTCAGTGCGCTTTATGTCCCGTACTGCTGCCTTAAATATCACGTGGACCTAGCTGTGCAGCGCCGATTTTAACCAGTGCTCTTTCTTTGTCTGCCATGCCATGATTTTCGAATGTGCAGTTCTCCAGTAGACAAGAGTGCAAAAGTATGCATGAGACGATTGTTAACTGTAGTTGCTGTGCAGCATATCACAGTGGTAAGGTGTTGTTATACGTTCCTATAAACTTGTCGGTCAGTGTCACAGTTCCCATTGCATGAAAACCTGAAACACTGGCTTCAGAGATGTGTTCAGCCACCAAATGTTCTGTTGGCAATGATGACCACGGCAAGATTTAAAAGTCATAAGAGCGTGCCAGTTTACAAGCCGTCTGTCACCTATTCTTCGTGAAAAAGTAATGCCTACATGCCTGTTGTTTTCACCTCTAAACAACAATAATCTTACTTCTTATTGGGGGGGGGGGGGGGGGGGGGGGGGGGGGGGGGGGGGGGGGGGGGGGGGGGGGAGGGGGGAGGGGGGGTAATCAAACGTGACCTGGCCGCGCGGACGGCGTGAGTGACGTTCCGCTCCTGAGAGAGTCTGATGTTCTGTTGTTTCGGCAACTCGATTGCGCTGTTTTCTTGAAAGGAACTTTCGAGCTGATCTCGTACCACACAATACAAACAAGGACAAAACTGTTACTGAGCGAGAGAGAGAGAGAGAGAGAGAGGGGGGGGGGGGGAGGTACTGGGTTGGGTGTTCAGTGCTAACCCAATGCTTTGTTTAGTGCTGCACCCCTCTCCTCCGCTCACCGTCTTCTGCAAGGACCTTGTTGTTGTAATGCCACATGGGTGTAGAAGGTCGGAGAATATGATGCTAAACACACACACACACACACACACACACACACACACACGCACACACACACACACACACACACACGCGCGCGCGCGCGCGCGCGCGCGCGCGCGCGCGCACGTACATACAAAATATTGAATAGGAAGAAAGTACGGAGAGCTTGACACAATGTCTTCATAAAAGAAATGCCTCTTAGACAAACGGTCCGACTCTGAACTCCTTACACTCTAAGGGGGCCGGACCTCATGCAAGTTATGACTCCTATATATGCCCTTCTGCCATTCAGAAATATTTCGTGGATGGTTTGGCGTCTCAAGGCAGGGATTTTTTTTTTTTTTTTTTTTTAACGGATGTTTTGCCGCCTAGCCATCGGACACCAGTCCTGTTGGTTTTGCCGAACTGCCCTCAAAGTTCCCGTGGCGCCCGCCTCTTTCCTCAGCTTCAGTATCACCGCGATTCTCTTTGCTCCCCATATTGCCTTCGTCAGTCGCTTCAGGTCCGTTGATCCCAGTCCTTGTCGGTTGGTTTGTGTGCGCACCGTCAGTTCCCTGGAGTTTTTCTTTTACTGCTTCCACTGTGTTCTGAACTTTCCATCATTTTCTGGAGTTGAGACTGGATTGAATTCACCATCTTTCTGCCGATGTACACGCCAAAGCAGCTGCGAGAAACCCTAACGCTGTGGTTTGTGACCCTCCTTCCCCTGAGGTTGTTCATATACGCACAAGTTTAGCTTAGAATATCAGACAGAAGCGACACTTAGAAGCTTGATTCAGAGGCCACGGATTGGATCTTACTAATTCCACAGAAAAGTGGTCTTATCCCCCAGGGTATATCTCACCCATTCAGTTAGTACTCAGAAAGCGGGTTCATCGGCGTATAGTTGGATTGTTGAAACTGTAGTTGTATATGTAATCATCCGTCGGCATTGAGATCATGTCGCAGCAACAGGATCATGTAGGACCCCGAAAACCTGCATAATTCTTGAGGTCACGTTCTTGATATTGATTTTTTTTTTCTGATGATTGGTTATGCCATCGCAAGAGCCCCCGTTTTGCATCTCCACGAGAGGGTCAGGAGTGTTTAAACTCTCGCCAGAATGTCTGACGTGTCCATTTCCAGTTACCACAAATGGATGGAGCACGGCATTGTTTGCTGTGTATCTTATCAAACCTTGTCCACCCGGGAGACGTGTAAAAGTTTGTTGTAAGATGTAACCAGCTAGTGTAGTCCGGCATCTGATTCGCTCGTAGAACATGGTTCATTCTTCATTTCTTTCTTTCTATCTTCTTCTCTTTTAGAAAAAAAAAAACATTTTGATGTCCCCAATCTCGTGTGTACTATGTTAGCCAGTACCATGTTCCATAATTGCTTTTCACCCGTGCATTAATATCTTGCATATCTACGTGAGCAAATGCAGTTATTGAACTAGTGCAGTTTTGTATGTAGGTGTACATGCTCTCTCTCTCTCTCTCTCTCTCTCTCTCTCTCTCTCTGTGTGTGTGTGTGTGTGTGTGTGTGTGTGTGTGTGTGTGTGTGTGTGTGTGTGAAGGTCCACATGTATGTTTTTCAGTTTGTTTCTTTCATAGTTCGTTTATTGCTTCACTTGATGACGTGTTTGCCTCGAAAATGGAGGAGAAAGAAGAAAAAGCAATCTGCTGGGGGGGGGGGGGGGGGGGGGGGGGGGGGGGTAGGCTGGCAGCGGGGAAGAGGGAGAGCGAAAAGAGAGGGCAGGGAGAGCCAAGGGAGTGAGGGGAAAGGGAAGAAAGGAGAGAGTCAGGGAGTTTTCTTGATTACTGGGACTATTTTAGCAGATGTCCACTGAGTCAAATCTTTTTGTTTCTTCAGTGCTGTAGTATATTCTTACCACAAGAGACAAAGGTATATTAAGTTAATGTTATAATTTTATGAAATGTCAGCACAGATGAAGGTTAGTCTGACAATACACTGTTTTCAGTCAGTCAGTCTGTCACTCAGGGTGTGTGTGTGTGTGTGTTTCAGAGCACAACAAAACCGCGGGCGATATAGCTCTCGTCCTAGCCACTGCAAATGGTGAGTTCTCTATTGCTCCTGACAGCACTGTCTGTCATGGTCATCACAGTTTTAGTGGCACCTGCTCTTTTATTTGAAGATTTACACTATTCTCAGAACAGGATCATTTCATCGACCGTAATACAAAGATGATACAGCCATCAAAGCTATCCTTACCATGCCATACTATACAGCCATCAAAGCTATTCTTACCATGCCATACCAACATAAAAGTGGAGGTAAAAGAGGATAAGGGGAAAATGAATCGTAATACAGAGAAAAACAGTGCAACCATTTATCATTCTACCCTGCGTTACATACAGTTAGCTTCGACGGTCAAGGCAGAGGAAGGGCAGAGCCCCGGTCTGGAATGTTACTTGAAAGAGACAAACTCTTCCTTCTGTCCTGCGTTACATACAGTTGGCTTCGACGGTCAAGGCAGAGGAAGGGCAGAGCCCCGGTCTGGAATGTTACTTGAAAGAGACAAACTCTTCCTTCTGTCCTGCGTTACATACAGTTGGCTTCGACGGTCAAGGCAGAGGAAGGGCAGAGCCCCGGTCTGGAATGTTACTTGAAAGAGACAAACTCTTCCTTCTGTCCTGCGTTACATACAGTTGGCTTCGACGGTCAAGGCAGAGGAAGGGCAGAGCCCTGGGGTCGACAAACACTCCATAGAGACAAACTCTCCCCCACCCCACCCCACCTGATTTCACCACTACCAAAAAAAAGGAAAAGCAGGAAGTACGACGCCACACATGAAACGGTCCGCAGACATCATCCACCAAACTGTAACCACTTCATCATGAAGCGAAAAACCCAACACCTCTGGCAGCAGCAGTCTTTCAACGCAACCCCCGCCTTCCCTTCCCTCCTCGCCCCATCCCTTCATGAACCTTAATTCCTACCAAACTGTAAGTACTTCGTCTTGGAAACAGCTTGTCTATAAGACCTTTGGAGCGATTAGGGAGTTGCTCTCACCTTTTATTGATAGGTGGGAGGTGTCTTGCCACCCTGGTAGCTGCACCACACAACCACCCCAGAGAACTGTTGCGGTTGTCTCCAAGATCGAAGAGGAACGGAATACCTGATCATGTTGTGCAGAGTCAGCAGCAACCTGTTCTGTACAAACAACACAGGTTCGAAAGAAACTTGGATCAACACCATCTCGCCACCTACGGGAACTACAGTTTTTTTTTTTTTTTTTTTTTTTTTCTGTTCGCAATATAGAACACAGCGCGGGCAGATTTTTTCCCGCTTCAGTTCTGTAACAAATAAAGAGGATGGAACGAATTTATCCCAGGACATTGCAGACACCAGATCTGTGTAAATGACCTACCACACACAATGTATCCACAGTTCTTTCTGTAGAAGGGCGAGCCCCCCCCCCCCCCCCCCCACCGCCCTCTCCTCTCCTCTCCTCCCCCCCCCCCCCCCCCCCCCCCATTGCTCTCACCAAACATACCCATCCACCTTTGTATACCAGTTTTACAAATTTCCATTTTAATTAATCTGCTGGCATTCGCACTCAGACACGCTTTTTACGTATGCAATTCTTTTTTTTATTGTATGGTGCGTTAGGTGAAAAAGCAGCTTTAAACAGTCGTATGAGCTCGTTCTTTAACTACGCATGTTTATTTAACGACACATATTGTGTCCTACAGATCCAGCTGTGACAGCTATTGCGAAAGGGTGCGACCCCATGCTGGACTGCTACAGACAGTATGACGGCGAGGCCTCTGTATCTCTCTACAACCAGGACTACTATGCAACTTGCGTGTAAGCTATGGTGCACTTTTTTTTTTTTAAATCTGCTTTTAAATCTCTGTCAGGGATGTAATGTGTTCACCCTCGTTAGGGATGTAATGTGTTCACCGTCGTTAGGGATGTGTTTACCGTCGTTAGGAATGTAATGTGTTCACCCTTGTTAGGGATGTTATGTATTCACCCTCGTTAGGGATGTAATGTGTTCACCCTCGTTAGGGATGTAATGTGTTCACCGTCGTTAGGAATGTAATGTGTTCACCCTTGTTAGGGATGTTATGTATTCACCCTCGTTAGGGATGTAATGTGTTCACCCTCGTTAGGGATGTAATGTGTTCACCGTCGTTAGGTATGTTATTTGTTCACCCTCGTTAGGTATGTAATGTGTTCACCCTCGCTAGGGATGTAATGTGTCACCCTCGTTAGGGATGTTATGTATTCACCCTCGTTAGGGATGGTGTGTACTCATCCTTGTTAGGGATGGTATGTATTCACCCTCGTTAGGGATGTAATATCTTCACCCTCGTTAGGGATGTAATGTGTTCACCCTCGTTAGGGATGTAATGTGTTCACCCTCGTTAGGGTCACCCTCGTTAGGGATGCAATGTTTCACCCTCGTTAGGGATGCAATGTGTTCACCCTCGTTAGGGATGTAATGTATTCACCCTCGTTCGGGATGCAATGTGTTCACCCTCGTTAGGGATGCAATGTGTTCACCCCTCGTTAGGGATGCAATGTGTTCACCCTCGTTAGGGATGCAATGTGTTCACCCTCGTTAGGGATGTTATGTGTTCACCCTCGTTAGGGATGTTATGTCCTCATCCTTGTTAGGGATGCTATGTGTTCACCTCGTTAGGGATGTTATGTGTTCACCCTCGTTAGGGATGTAGTGTGTTCACCCTCGTTAGGGATGTTATGTGTTCACCCTCGTTAGGGATGTTATGTACTCATCCTTGTTAGGGATGCTATGTGTTTCACCCTCGTTAGGGATGTAATGTGTTCACCCTCGTTAGGGATGTAATGTGTTCACCCTCGTTAGGGATGTAATGTGTTCACCCCCGTTAGGGATGTAATGTGTTCACCCTCGTCCCTCGGTCGCTTTGTGCCATGTCAGCAAGATTGAATCATTAATTGACATGTTGTATTTTCTGTGTGCCGTGACACGGGAAGTAACTTTCCGTCCGTACCGATTACTTCCCCTTGTGGTAAGGCCTTTTTGTTTTCACCCTTCGAGTGACATGCTTTCAGAAGTTTTATTTTTGTCCCATATTATGGCAGATACACCTTTTCCTCTCGAGAGCAGATCCTTATTAGAGGGAATATCCAGGATCCGTTTGACCTTGGCACAGGCCGTCACTACCCCCGTGTGTCCTTGACCTTGTCTGAAGCTGAATGTTTTGCTTTTTTTTTTTCAACTCGGTTTGACATGTTCGCAGTCTCCCTCCTCCCTCCCCCTCCCTCCCCCCTCCCTCCCTCTGTTTTGTCACCGCCACTTTCACTGTCAAGTGGATTTGTTACCTCATTTCTGTGGTCTGGTTCATATATGTTGACAGTGTCAAACAATTCTGTGTGTGTGTGTGTGTGTGTGTGTGTGTGTGTGTGTGTGTGTGTGTGTGTGTGTGACATGATTTGCTCCATAGACTGCATATCCGTAATAGCCCTTTTTTTTTTTTTGGGGGGGGGGGGGGGGGGTGGCGGTTGTGTCGGTGGGGTTTGCATTCTTATATTTCAGAATTTCTTTGTTTTGTCATCTGTTCTCCAAGCGCTCCTAGTCTAATACGATTCGAGTCTGGCATTTATTGGTTATCAGATTTTGTAGCAGTACAGGGCAGAGAGACATGTCACCCAACAACGTGCATGACTGACACCATGTAACAGTACAGTGAAGGGATATTGTGACGTCAGCATTTGTACAGCATTTGTACAATCAAGTGACACCAACATTGTGCAACAGTACCGTAACAGTACAGTGGAGGGAGAGATGACGTCAACATTGTACATCACTGACACCGTATAAATGTGACAACACTGTGAAGGGAAGGTGACAGTACAGTGACACCATGTTAGAGTAGGTGATGGGAGAGGTGACGTCAGCATTGTACAGCACTGTGAATGGAGAGGTGACTGACACCGTATAAATGTGACAACACTGTGAAGGGAGAGTGACATCAAGATTGAACATCGCTGACACCATGTTAGAGTAGAGTGATGGGAGAGGTGACGTCAGCATTGAACATCACTGACACCATGTGACAGCACTGTGTGAATGGAGAGGTGACGTCAGCATTGAACATCACTGACACCATGTTAGAGTAGAGTGATGGGGGAGGTGACGTCAGCATGTGACAGCACTGAACATCATGACACCATGTTAGAGTAGAGTGATGGGGAGGTGACGTCAGCATTGAACATCACTGAACATCACTGACACCATTGTGACAGCACTGTGAATGAGTGAGAGGTGACGTCAGCATTGAACATCACGCTGACACCATGTTAGCAGTACTGACACCATGATGGTAGAGTGAGGGGGAGGACGTCAGCATTGAACATTGACACATCACTGAAGGGAGAGGTGACGTCAGCATGTTACAGTAGAATGAATGGAGAGGTGACGTCAGCATTGAACATCACTGACACCATGTTACAGTACAGTGATGGGAGAGGTGACGTCAGCATTGAACATCACTGACGCCATGTTACAGTAGAATGAATGGAGAGGTGACGTCAGCATTGAACATCACTGACACCATGTTACAGTACAGTGATGGGAGAGGTGACGTCAGCATTGAACATCACGTCAGCATTGAACATCACTGACGCCATGTTACAGTAGAATGAATGGAGAGGTGACGTCAGCATTGAACATCACTGAACACCATGTTACAGTACAGTACAGTGATGGGAGAGGTGACGTCAGTACATTGAATTGAACATCACTGACACCATGTGACAGCACACTGTGACGGGAGAGGAGACATCAGCATTGAACTCACTGTGACAGTGTAAGAGAAGAATGGAGCAAGCACATCTACAAAGAGTGAGAAATCTGCCAGTCCAGCAAGCAGCGTGAGGGAAATCTTGCTTCCAAGCTGAAGTCCTCGTCGTGGGTGTTGGAGCAAGGGTGGGTTGTAGACTCATCAGCCAGTAATCTCATGAAACAATTCTCGATGTTTGGTTCAAAGAAAAGAAGACCATAACCCTAAAGGCAACGACAAAGGCAGCTGAATAGAGTTCCTGCTGGATCTGGTCAAGGAGGAGCAAAAATGAACTTCCTAAAGCTTAATATTCCCAGCTTACTACAGGTGACCGATAGCGGTCTGGGTGATACATCAGCCTGCAAAGGCAACGCCTTGAGATACCCTCCCGTCCAGAAGGGGCAGCTTTGAATCCCAGTAACGTCTGAAGAACAAAATGGACAGAAGAAGGGCATCTAGGAGTTAACGACCTGGCCACGTCCTGACGCCCTCAATGTGCAAGGAGCTCAGGCACCAGACACTTGTCTGAGGAGGAGAGGGATGGTTTCATCTGTGAAGACCTGCCGTCAAGCTCTCCCTGGGCTGCCT
>JADBJO010001783.1:34624-59624 GCA_016801955.1 Conus betulinus | reverse complement strand
AGAACTGCAGCTACCTCCAGAGTGGAATTGACACAATGAAATGATGATAATGATAACAACACTAACAGGACTTGGTATAATTTTCTGCATCTCTCAAAAACCTTCCCTGTCTCTGTCAGTCAGTGTCTGTCTGTCTGTCTGTCTCCCTCTCTCTCTCACTCACACACACACACACACACACACACACACACACACACACACACACACACACACACGCACGCACACACACACACACACACACACACACACACACACACACACACACACACACACACACACACACACACACACACACACACACACACACGCACACACGCACACACGCACGCACACACACTCACAGAGATAAACACACACACACACACACACACACACACACACACACACACACACACACACACACACACACACACTCACACACACACACACTGACTCTCTCTGTCTCACTCTCAAGCGCGCACGCCTGCACTGCACACACACACACACACGCACGCACGCACGCACGCACGCACACACACATTTGTCTCTTTGAACCTAGGATTGTCTCTGTTGTCGGATGGTTTGCAAATCTGAACAGCATCCTTCCGTATATCTCCACTCTCTCCTCGTTCTTCCCTTCTCTCTTCCTCCTCCCTTTTCCCTTTTTGCTCCTTTCTCTTCTTGCTGATCGTTTTTTTTTTCTTCAAACCCCCTTGTCTTCCTCCAACCCCCTTCTCTCTCTCTCTCTCTCTCTCTCTCTCTCTCTCTCTCTCTCTCTCTCCCCCCCCCCCCCCCCTTAGTCCGTTCCCTTCTCTGACATTCGACAGCTGTTCCCCCTTCCACTCTTCTTCCTCTTGTTTTTCCCCTGCTCTCCCGCTCCTTGTTCTTTCTAACCCTCCGTTGCTCCTCCTCTTCCTTCATGCTGCTGCTCCTCTTCCCTCATGCTGCTGCTCCTCTTCCATCATGCTGCTCCTCCTCTTCCCTCATGCTGCTGCTCCTCTTCCCTCATGCTGCTGCTCCTCTTCCCTCATGCTGCTCCGCCTCTTCCCTCATGTTGCTCCGCCTCTTCCCTCATGCTGCTTTTCCTCTTCCCTCATGCTGCTGCTCCTCTTCCCTCATGCTGCTGCTCCTCTTCCCTCATGCTGCTTTTCCTCTTCCCTCATGTTGCTCCGCCTCTTCCCTCATGCTGCTGCTCCTCTTCCCTCATGCTGCTGCTCCTCTTCCCTCGTGCTGCTGCTCCTCTTCCTCCCTCATGCTGCTTCTGCTCTTCCCTCATGCTGCTTCTCCTCTTCCTTCATGTTTTTCCCTCCTCTTCCCTCATGCTGCTTCTGCTCTTCCCTCATGCTGCTTCTCCTCTTCCTTCATGCTGCTTCTTCTCTTCCCTTATGTTGCTCCTCCTCTCCTCTCCCTCGTGCTGCTCCTCCTCTTCCCTCATGTTGCTCCTCCTCTTCCCTCATGTTGCTCCTCCTCTCTTCCCTCATGTTGTTCCTCATCTTTCATGCTGCTCCTCCTCTTCCCTCATGCTGCTCCGCCTCTTCCCACATGCTGCTCCGCCTCTTCCTTCATGTTGCTCCTCGTCTTCCTTCATGCTGCTTCTCCTCCTCCCTCATGTTGCTCCTCCTCTTCCTTCATGCTGCTTTCCCTCTTCCTTCATGCTGCTTCTTCTTCCTTCTCCTTCATGCTGCTTCTCCTCTTCCTTCATGCTGCTTCTCCGTTTTTTTTCTTTTTTCTTTTCTTCAACTCCTTCACGTCTTTTTCCTTGTAGCCTTCACCCTCGTTAACTCCTCCTGCACCCCTCGCTCCCTCCATTCACGCTTCATTTTCTCATTCGCTCTTTTTTCCCCCTTCTTCCACGCCTGCACCTCCTCCTGCTCTTCCTCCTCCTTCTCCTTACCTCCTCCTCCTCCTTACCTCCCTCCATTGGATTTTCTCTCTCCGTTTTTTTTTTTTTTTTACCGCCTTCTTCATCCCTTCACCCGTTCTATCTTGTCCTCCACTATAAATCTTCTGTTCCTCCCTCTGTCTTCTCTTTGTCTTCTTCTCTCCGTTTTCTTTCTCTCTTCTTCCTCTTCGTCCCCTTTCTTCCGCCCCATCATCATCCCCCCCCCTCCCCTGCGCCCCCTTCTTCTTCACCAGTTTCCGCCCCTTACTCTTCGTTCCCAATCGCGTTTTAGTCTCCTTCCTCCTCCTCCTCCTCCTTCTCCTCCTCTTGCTCCTCCTTCTCCTCTTCCTCCTCCTTCTCCTCCTCTTTCCTCTTCCTTCTTTTCCTCCTTTTCCTCCTCCTCTTCTCCTCCTCCTCTTCATCTCCACCTCCCCCTTCTCCTCCTTCTCTTCTTCCTCCCCTCCTCTTCCTCCACCTCTTCCTCCTCCACCACCCTCCTCTTCCTCCTTTTGCACACCTCCACGTTCTCCTCTTCCTCCTCCTCCTCCTTCTTCTTCTTCTCCTCTTCCTCCCCTCCACCCCCCCCCCCCGTCTTTTTTCCTTCTCCTCCTCCTTCTCTTTCTCCTCCTCCACCCTCTCTTTCTCCTCTCCTCTCTCCTCCTCCTCCTCCCTCTGCTATTCCTTCTCTTCCTTCTCCTCCTTCTTTTCCCTCCTCCTTCTCTTTCCTCCTCCTCCTCCTCCTTTCTGTTGCTGAGGTTAGTGCTGTGTGTGGATGTGTCCAGGGGCGGAGTTGGACTGGGCGAAGTGTATCGAGGACCTGGCCTGTGATTGCGGTTTCCTCAATGATACTGCCTATTACCACGCCCCTGGCAGTCAGCAGGCATTGGTATGAGAAAAGGTGCTCATCGGGTAAGTGACGTCGTCGGGAGGCAGGTGTCCCCCTTTTTTTTTTTTTCCCAGCAGGTGTCCCCTTCCTCCACCCCCCTCGCCCCCCCCCCCCCCCCCCCCCCCCCCCCCCCCCCCACACACTGTCAGGGACGAGTGATGACATTGCTTGAGCGAAAGCCTTACAGGCACTTCGTTGTCTACATAACTGCCGGTGGATGGATGGGTGTCTGCTATTCGTGGGAATGGGTGAGAGACTGGTTGTGGAGAATAAATTGGTAAGTGGGTGGTTGACTGGGTGGTTGACTGGGTGGGTGGGTGGGACCGACTCACGCGTTGTGCCTTCTTCCCATCTCTCCATTTCCCCCCCTTCTTTCCATCCCTTTTTTCTCTTTCTTCCATCTTTCTTCATTCGTTCTTGCTTGCTTCGGTTTATCATTTTTTTTCTTCTTTCCTTCCTTCCTTCTATTCCACCCATCATCCCTTCCGTCCTTTCTTCCTCATCTTCTTTCTTTCTTTTGTGTGTTTTTGTTTTGTTTTGTTTTTGCTGTCTCGTTTACTTTTTTCTTTTTTTTTTTTTTCATTTTTGCTGTCCATCTTCTGTGCCACTTCAGTGGAACGTGCCCACGCCGCTCATTCCGACCCCCTGTCTACATCCACAGGCCGGCCCGTCATGCCAGGGCCCCGGCGCCGTCAATCCACAGGGAGCAGTCACTGTCAAGTCGGCATGAGGCAACCCACCAAAGCAGACACTGCACTGCCCGCCGAATTACTTCAGTGGTGACTGGTGGCGCCAGTTCTGACCCCCACAAACGTAGGACACCACTTACTAAGCCCCCCTACTGGCTACAGTAATTGCTTAGTCGCGGAGTCGGCGTGAGTGAGCTCTCCCTCCTGAGGACGCCACAACGTCCGACCAACGACAGCGTTCCTGTGAATTTGCCGATACTTTTGAAACAAACCAAGGCCAAAGATGCGGAAAGACAATCAAAACTCAGGTCACCGTGAAAGCAGGGCATGAAGAGCCACAGAATTTGAGACTTTCAGTGCTGATCATTGAGGATGGGTATGATGAAGATGATGCTGTCCATGTCCATTCAGGTCTGAGACTGCATGACAGAGCTGTACTCTACACTTATTTCTTAATATATCCCGGCGTCAACCAGGCCCGAAAGATGCAGACATCTCAAGTGTTGGTCTGGAAATTTGTGAGCAATACTCTCAGAGGCGCGTCCATTAAAAGGATGAAACTCGACTGTGTGGTCCCAGTCTTCCTAACTGAACCCCCGTCGCAAACTTAATTCTGACTACCAGCTGGTAGGGGCAGAAAAATCCCATAAATAAATGGTTCTAATGGGAATCGAATCCACGACCTCCCAGCCGGTAGTCCTAGGTGCTAACCTCTTCGCCACGGAGGGTTGTATCCTCTCTTTTTCCCTTCCTTCCTTTCTTTCATCTTTCCTTCTTCATCTTCCCTTTTTTCTGTCTCCTTTCTTTCTTTCCCCTACATTTCCCCCTAAATCATTCTTCCGTTTCTTGATTCATTCCTTCTCACCTTTTCTTTCTTTCTTTCTTTCTTTTTTTCTTTCATTAAGATGGTATGGCGGTGTTCATTAACTTCGGTATGCAATGTGTATCTGGTAATTTATGATTGTGGTGTTGTCTTGCTGCTTCTATTCTTGCTAATCTTCCAGATTCCAAGAAGGCTGAAAGTATCATATAAAGTACACTCTGTGTGTTTGTGTGTGTGTGTGTGTGTGTGTGTGTGTGTGGTGTGTGTGTGTGTGTGTGTGTGTGCGTGTGTGTGTGTGTGTGTGTGTGTATGTGTGTGTTGTGCGTGTGTGTGTGTGTGTGTGTGTGTGTGTGTGTGTGTGTGTGTGTGTGTGTGTGTGCGCGCGCGCGCATATGTGCGTTATTACAGTAATCGACGAAACTGGACCTTTTCCGAACCACACGGGAATCAACTGCACTGGTGAGTCGCTGTTTGCGTGATGACAGAAGACGAACCAAGACATGATTTTCACAGAGAGAGAGAGAGAGAGAGAGAGAGAGAGAGAGAGGGGGGGGGGGGGGAGGGGGAGCGGAAAGAAGGAATATAAAAAGAATAAGAGGAGTGTATGAGAGAGGACAGGGTGAAGAATAAGTGGTAAACACGGTATCGACTGATCGCGTGTGAAAAACAGAAAAGAAGACAAAATGTTAATCAAACAGATTCATAAGAGAAGCATAACTTTACAACGATCTGCAAATGATAAACTAGTCGAAAGTAGACACAAGTCTCAAGAACCGCATGGAAGGTGCCAGCAACGTAGAATATTGTACAAACAAAGGGAAGTCAGCACCACTGAAACAATAGGCAACCGGAAAAGCACTCGAGAGTCGCAAACCTCTGCCGGGGTCGAACACTAATGACTGCATACAGGCCTACACGGAGACACCAGGACTGCGACAATTTGGAAATAAATCGAACCATTTTTTGCAAAAGTGGTTACATCATGTCTGTAGAAACTCGTTATACTTTTTTTTTCGTTGTGAATCTGGTTCACCTTGGTCGTACGTCGCCTAGGATTTTGTGCCCCTTGCGTCCTGGGTCTTGTGAAGGAGGGTTAGTTTCAAAGTGAGCGGTTGCAGGCGGAAAATGAAACACATTTTAAGCAGAATTATTAGTAAGTCCGCCAAACAACAGGGACAAACAAATTACAAGACAAAACACGGCGCGTTTCGACCTCTTAGGTCTTTTTCAGGCAAGATAAACATTCAGGAGCTGAACACGAAGAACGAGCAGTCACGAGTTTGGGAAGATAACTGATTGCTCGTTCTGCGTGCTCATTGTCCTGAATGTTGTTTCTCTCTTGGCTGAAGAAGACCTAAGAGGTCCAAACGCGTCGTGTTTTGTCTTGTAATTATTTGTCCTTGTTTTTTGGCGCACGTACTAATAATTGTTTTTTTATTTATTTTTTTTTTTTTTTTTTTGACGAAGGAATACAGCTTCACTGTAGGTGGTGGGTCTCCAGGCACCTGTCCTTTTTTGAAGGAGGAGAAACCCCGCGTGCGTCGTGAGTCACCAGAGGCCCATCAAATTTCCTGAGTCGGAAAATCTCGTTTTGTTTTTTCGCTTCCTCCTCATGTTTAGCGATGAAACGAGTAATTTGAAGTGCAAATATGGGGGCTATGCTTTGTTGACAAAGTCATAAAATTTGGTAAAGATATAGCTTCAAAAACTGACTCAGTTATGAATTGAAACTTACGACTGTTGGTCATTCAATACCCACGACGTTTGGCGAAGGTTAAAGCATATAAGAAAGATCAAGAATCCCCTGTTCGACGCGTATCCGCACCACATGTCTGCCTGCTAGTTTACCCACACCGTTCCGGGCACTGATTCCATCTTTTGACGAAAGATTCAGGAACGTAAGTTCAGAAGTTTTTTTGTATGGTCCCGCCAACCGACGGACAAACAAACCAACAGACACAGGCGAAAACATAACCTTCTGGGCGGACGTGAAGCAACTGGTCTTCAAAGTGGCGACAAAAGCGGTAGGGAGGGGGTGGAAGAGGTGTTCACACGCTTAAAGTGACGTACGGCATTACAAGTGCATATGATACTATGAAAATAAGCAAACAGGATTAACTGTCGCTGTGTTCCAAGAACATGATTTGGAACCAAAAAATATTGTATTATTATTTTCATCTGTGATTTGCTACTCGCTATTTAAGGAAATATCTTCGGAGATTGAGGTTTGTTGTTGTTTTGTTTTTTTTTTTTTTTTTCTTCTTTAAATTGTTTTCAAAACTTAACTTTTCCATGCTGTGTTAAAGCCTACGGAGTTCCTAAGTGTCCTGACACAGGGTGTGTACTACTATTCATGAAGAAATCAGTTGTAGTTTTGGGGATTAAAAAGAATTATTGGTGTGTCTGGATTTGTCAAGAGGATACTTAACAATTAGGATGGGAGGTGGGAAGTCGTTAATTATTTACACATTATTCTTGCTTTATTGTCGTGAAATGTGCCTGTCAAAGGAAGACTATTTATTGTGATGTAATCCTGACTGTCAATGTTAGCAATATTTGTACGAGGAATACCTAAGAGGATCGTACGTAAAAACGCCAGAACTTTCTATATATCTACAGTTTACGAGTCATAAGGAGTTTAGGCTTGATATACAGATGGTTTGATGTATGCATGATAGAACCGTTCTGCTATTTAAATGTATTTTCGTCAAGAAAGATTTAAGGTTGAGAAAACTGACAGGCATGATTTTTACAAACGCAGATTTCCAAAGTTTATGACCGCTGACTTTTCAGGCGGCTTCTCTTGATTTCTATGGCGGGTGAAACGAAACAAACAAACAAAAAAAAAATATCTATCTTGTCGACAAGTTGTAGCGCATATTTTGTTTTGTGCTCGTTTATAAATGAGGACGCTTTGCAGTTGGCTAGTCTGCGCATCAATGAATTATCCTTTGTGATGTAATAAACTTCTGCAAGTCAAGAGAGAAAAACAAATGCAGTTTTAGAATCATGCGAGTCGGTCAACCATTGGTGCACAAGACACGTCAGTGCATCCCTTAAGATTCTGTGTGTGTACAGAGCATAACCTACAGTTCTGAGTCAGAGTCGCGAAATGTGCGTAAAATTCATGAGGAAATTATATTGTATCTTGCATGTTTTCGTGTGCTTTTACAGAAATCACCACGAGACGTAAATTTCTGAATAACGGGTCAAAAGCGATAAAGTCAGTGTGTGGTGTTTAATTATTTTCAGAAATGTTTCTTCTCCTTTCCTCTTTGCTTCATTTTGTCAGTCTCTTCTTTTTTCTTTGTTCCAGACAAAGAAGACGAACTCTTGTTCATTGCTTTGGAGCAAAGTAAGGGGGAAGAGAGGGAGAGAGAGAGAGAGAGAGAGAGAGAGAGAGAGAGAGAGAGAGAGAGAGAGAGAGAGAGAGAGGGAGTAGCTTAGGGAGAAGAGGCGTGGGGGGGGGGGGGGGGGTGAAAAAATCGGCAACAAGGTAAGATGCGAACAGATGAAAATATGTGTGTGATGATTTAAGATTTTTTTTTAAAAGAAAGGTACGGGGCAGGGCGGGCGTGGATGCTGATGCTGTTTGTATATTAAGTGCGAGTAATCCATAAAAAAAAAACAGTTACGACAAAAGGACGTGACCCAGTGACTATAGTCCCTGTTGCAAGGACAGAATGTGATCCAGTGAATAGATTAGAAAAAGGTCCAGTGAATAGATTAGAAAAAGGTCCAGTGAATAGAAGAATGGCCAGCAAATGGAAAGACCTATAAATTGGGGAAAAAAAAAGTCAGGGAAATGAAAGAAGGAACAATGGACACAAGATCATCTAAATGCTAGAAGGTCCAATGAATATAAAAGAGTCCAGTGACTAGAAAAAAAGGTCCAGTCAATAGAAATAGGTCCAGGGACTAGAAAAGGGTCCAGGGACGAGAAAAAGGTCCAGTGAATAGAAATAGGTCCAGGGACTAGAAATAGGTCCAGGGACTAGAAAAAGGTCCAGGGACTAGAAAAAGGTCCAGGGACTAGAAAAAGGTCCAGTGAATAGAAATAGGTCCAGGACTAGAAAAGGGTCCAGGGACGAGAAAAAGGTCCAGTGAATAGAAATAGGTCCAGGGACTAGAAATAGGTCCAGGGACTAGAAAAAGTCCAGGGACTAGAAAAGGTCCAGGGACTAGAAAAGGTCCAGTGAATAGAAATAGGTCCCGTGACTGGAAAGGTCCAATGAATAGAAATAGGTCCAGGGACTAGAAAAGGGTCCAGTGACTAGAAAAGGTCCAGTGACTAGACTAGGAAAAGGTCCAGTGACTAGAAAAGGTCCAGTGACTAGGAAAGGGTCCAGTGACTAGGAAAGGGTCCAGTGACTAGGAAAGGGGTCCCAGCGACTAGAAATAGGTCCAGTGACTAGAAAAGGGTCAGGTCCAGTGACTAGAAAAGGGTCCAGTGACTAGAAAAAGGGTCCAGTGACTAGAAAAGGGTCCAGTGACTAGGAAGGGTCCAGTGACTAGGAAAGGTCCAGTGACTAGAAAAGGGTCCAGTGACTAGAAAAGGGTCAGGTCCAGTGACTAGAAAAGGGTCCAGTGACTAGAAAAGGGTCCAGTGACTAGGAAGGGTCCAGTGACTAGGAAGGGTCCAGTGACTAGGAAGGGTCCAGTGACTAGGAAGGGTCCAGTGAAAAGGGTCCAGTGACTAGAAAAGGGTCCATTGACTAGGAAAGGTCCAGTGACTAGGAAAGGTGCAGTGAATAGAAGAGAGTCCAGTGACTAGGGAAAAGGTCCAGTGAATAGAAGGTAAGGTAATGCTGTTTACAGTCCAGCTGACCGCAAAGGGCCATATCAGGGCTGTCACCGCGTTGAAGTCCACTCACAAGTGAAACAGAAGTGGATACCTTTCATGAAGGAAGGGTCAGTAAATGGCAGGACCTGTAAATGAATGGAAGAACGGTGAATGGAAGAACAGTGAGTGGAAGAACGGTGAAAGGAAGAAACAGTGAATGGAAGAACGGTGAATGGAAGAACAGTGAGTGGAAGAACGGTGAAAGGAAGAACAGTGAATGGAAGAACGGTGAAAGGAAGAACGGTGAATGGAAGAACGGTGAAAGGAAGAACAGTGAATGGAAGAACGGTGAGTGGAAGAACAGTGAATGGAAGAACGGTGAAAGGAAGAACAGTGAATGGAACAACGGTAAACGGAACAACGGTAAATGGAAGAAGAGCCAGTGGCTGGGAGAGTGGACAACGACTAGAGCAAGAGCCAGTGGCTGGGAGAGTGGACAACGACTAGAGCGAGAGCCAGTGGCTGGAAGAAAGGCCTGTGAGCAGCAGAAGCGACGGTGAATGGACGCGCGGTCCAACAGACTGAACAGGGACCGGGGGAACAAAAGAAAAGCCAGTTGACAGCAGACTAGTCTAAGAAAGAATCGGTGAAGGGAGAGGGACTCGTGGCAGAAAGAACCGGTGAATGGAAAGAGGACCAGTGAATGGAAAAAAAAGGACCAGTGAATGGAAAGAGGATCAGTGAATGGAAAAAAAAGGACCAGTGAATGGAAAAAAAAAGGACCAGTGATTGGAAAAAGGGATCAGTGAATGGAAAAAAACAGGGAATGAAAGGACCAGTGAATGGAAAGAGGTCCAGTGAATGAAAGGATTAGTGAATGGAAAAAGGACAATGAATGGAAAGAAAAGGATCAGTGAATAGTTTAAAAAAAAAAAAGGATCAGTGAATAGAAAAAAAAAGGATCAGAACCAGTGAATGAAAAGACCAGTCCGACGGAAAAGGACCGGATAAAGAAAGAACCAGAGAATTGGAAAAAAGGAGTAGTGAATGGAAAAAAAGAACCAGTGAATGAAAGGACCAGTGAATGATAAGACCAGTAAATGAAAGGACCAGTGAATGGAAAAAAAAAGGACCAGGGAATGAAGGGACCAGAGAATGAAAGGGAGCACTGAAAGGAAAAACGAACGAGGGAATGGAATGAGGACCAGTGAATGAGAGAAGGACCAGTGAATGAATGGACAAGCCGTGAATTAACGACCAGAAGGGAGACAAGCGAAATGCTGCTTATTTTACCTTCACGGGTTCCTTGTGCTGTTCACGGGACCTCCTTTTGCTCACTGAGCATGCGCGCATTTTCCGATCAGAGAGGACGTGAAGCGGATTTAACTGCATAGCTGGCTTTGTTAGTATTGCCTAAGTCTCACCCGCCTACGACTTCAGTAGATTAGTTGTTATGTCATAGATTTGTTGCACATATTACATTTGTAGATGGATAACGTTGTACATCTTGTTTTTTTATTTTTTTTTCAGGACAGGACTTTTTACCATACATGGTAATAGCACCAAAACGGACTGGATTATAATTATGTTATAAGTAGTTTAAATTGATGTAGAATAGTACCATTCGACTGAACAGAAACCTGTGTTGGGGAAAAAAAAAGGGAGATAACGACATTAGTTGAGTTCCAGTGCTTTGACATTATTCTCATCTGCTTTCTTTTTTCTTTTTTTTTTTTTTTTTCCCCAGTCGGATTCATCAGTACAGAGGAAGCGCGGTGTCCAGGCGTCTTCCAGTGCTACAACGATACCATTGACGAGTTGAACGAAGCCTACCGCACCAAAAACTCAGAGCCATATGCCAGTGAGTTGCCCTGGGTTTGATTGAGTGACACAAAGAGGTGGAACATCGTTCCTTCTATCTTTCTACGGTCATTATCATTCCAATAGTTGATTCAGTCATTGTCGTCTCCTTCTGGTTTTTCTTTTTCAATGTTCCTGCTTTCTTTTCATGAGTACATTCTGAGCTTCCTTATTTGCATGAATCCTGGTTTTTCTTTTTTGTTCCCGCCCGCCATTTTCTTCTTGCTTACCTGTCTAAATAAATGCCTTACCCCCTTTTAGCGTGGAACATCGCCATGATAACAGGATGAAACAAAGACAGGGAGATAATTATGCCTCAGTTCCTAGACAGACAGCTAGAGTGATCGCTTATAGCGAGTTCACAACATTTCGGCATATTTGAACCAGCTCAGTTTTCTCTCTCTCTCTCTCTCTCTCTCTCTCTCTCTCTCTCTCTCTCTCTCTGTGTTTTGTTGTTGTTTTTGTTTTGTTTTGATTTGTTTTTGGTTGAGGACCACACGTCTTTAAGCTCCCCAGTTTTGATACGGTTTCCCACAAACAATAGTTCAAATGTGCCTTTCCGTTGCAAGGAGAAAGTTCTTTTTTGGATCGGCTTGAGGGAATTTCGGATGATAATTACCATGAATTACGGTTCATTGCTGCTTCTCCGCAACAGTCGTCCACTTCGTGGTACGTTTTGGCTTCACCCAAGTCCACCTCTGAAATGTTTGACCTCGATGGCTTCTTGTCTCTGCTTCTCTTGTCCCGAGTGGGGCTCCCTCAAAGATTTGCATGAGACTTGCATCTTCTTTTTGAAATGTTTCCCCCGTTCTCGCCGTGTAACTCGTGCGAGGATGGGTCATGTGCTACGTTGCTTACGATTCATGATTTGGACGTTCACTTCAATTTTGAAGACGATCCGCCAGTTTAGGCAAAACAGTCGGCCAGCTCCCCCGGCCAGACCCATTCAGTGCAGACAGTCCAGCGTCCTCTCAGCACCTTGTGACGGAAGAGAAGCGGCTGCAGAATTATAACCTCAGAGCTGACAACCATCCCACTTTCGGCGGAGTTCATTACGGTCAAACGCGAGTCATTCTGCTATTCTGCTTGACAAAAAAAAAAAAAAAATTCTGCTCCCACAAAAAAAAGTTCGTGTGTTCGCAGAGTAATGTCAGAGAGCTGTTTAGAAACGCTTCCGGTTCAGCTTCCTCCGCCGCCATCATGTCGAAACGACCTGCGGGACCGATTAACCCTGAGGCAGAAAAGATGAACGAGAATTTAGAGCAGAAGTTCAGATTCATGTAGCTTTCTGCCGTCATGTCCCCGTCATCAGTTTGGCCTGTGAAAGTGTTCAGCCTCGTCAGGAAGATCCTTACAGATTTGTGTCCCTCCTTGGGCCAAGACACTATGCTGCTGATCCCAGCCAGCAATTCGGCCTGTGAAAGTGTTCAGCCTTGTCTTGTCAGGAAGAACGTCCCTCCTGGGGTGAAGACACTACAGGGGCACAGATGGTTCTGAAGTGCAAAAATGAGCCAAGTCATAGGATGAAACTTTGTTACAGTGTGCTTCAAAAATGTGAAAGAGCGACAGCGTGTTAGCAGAGACAGTGATTCCATGAAAGCACTTAACAAGAGGAAAGAAAAGGAAGTGTCTGGAATGTCATTGTTTTGTTTTTCTATTCCTCTCAACTGTCGGAAATTGCGCTCAATTTTCAAGAATGTTCCTTTCAAGTCTCTTCAGAGGTTAGCTGTGTAATTTTGATGGGCTGTAAGAGCACGTTGCACAAGACTGGATAGCTGCCAGAGGGAAGCCCGTCCAAAAGCGGTCCTTGCTGCAGCAAGGCAAGGCTCGGTTTCTGGCTAGAAGGATCGGACGACCTCTGACTGTCGAAATGAAAGGGCAAGAACATGTCTCGGATAAGGACGAAGAGCTTTTTTGAAAGATGATAACGATGATGATGATGATGATGATGATGATGTTTTTCTGCATGTTGTTCAGAATTTCCGCTGGAAAAGACAGCTGTTGATAACGGTTGGTAGGTCATCCAGGACTCTCTGCCCGCTTTGTATTTTGATCCATTTCTCCTGCCTCCCCCCACCCCCCCCACACCCTCCTAGTAGGAGGTTCGTGGCAAGCCATTATCTTTTTGAGGACTGTCTTTTGGACGAGTGGTTCATACACTTCCCAAAAAGCACCACAATTTCGGGGAGAGTCTCCTGTTTCTTGAGGACTCACAGTATTCTCCACGTGATCAGGCCGCTTATCCCAGTCATATCGGTCATCAAGAGTGCACATCTGACCGTTGATGTTCAATGCGCCCAGCCAGACCCACGCCGGTCGTGCTTTTTGACCAAACCCAGTCGTGTCACTATCTCTCGAGTGAACTTCATGTTTTTTGACCCGTGTCAGGGATCATTTGGTCTCCTCACACTTACTTTTGGAGTTGTCCTCTCTCCCTCTGGTCTGTCCTTAGGAAAGGTGTAATCAGGAGGACGAGTTGCAAAATTGTACTTGGCTGACAGTTCGGCTTCCGCATCTTCTGCTGGGCTTCTCTCATCTCTGCGCGAATCTACCCGGTTCTCGTTGATTTGGCGTGACAATTGGGACCTTTTCATGCTTCCAGCGATATTAGAACTTCACTGAAGCAAGTTCCTGTTCAAGGTCCCACCCTTTTCGGGGATTCTCTTCCTAAAGTCGCGGAGAGGTTGTGCAAGTCTGGAGTTGCTCCTTTCGAGTCCAGCGTTCAGACTCTCGACCCTATTCCCCCAACCCCCCTCGTTTCGACGGGAGAAGAAGTCCTCAATCTCTTTTTGACCCCCCCCCCCCCCCCCCCCCCCCTTCTGACCTTCAAGTAAAGGTCCCCCCCGGGCCGGGGTCGGAGGCAGTGACTATCCTCCTCGTCTGAAGCTGGTTCCTGTGGGGGACGGGGAGGTGTGTGTGTGTGGTGGGGGTGGGGGTTGGGGTTGTGGTGATTGTCCTTACTTTACTTCTTCTTCTTTCCACAGTGGAAGGCCATCACATCAGACAATCAGGTTCTTTCCTTGATAGAGGAAGGGCTGAGGATTTGTTTTTTTCCAGCCTCTTCCCCCTACCCCTCCACCCTTTCCCCTTGTCCGCAGTTTGAACCAAGACGGACACAGACCCAAATCAAGGGTGCGGGTCTCGTGAAGTCTCTTTGTCAAAAGGAGCGCAGTTTACGGGAGGTGCCTCTTCCATGTCCACCCCGCCCAAGGTTTTTCGACAAGGAGTTCGCCCTCCGCCCTACGGCCGCCACTGGAGTGCCCCTGACCCTGGTGAAAACCTACGGGTTGAGGGACAGGCCGACATTGAAGGGCTTCGAAGGAAAAGACCCTGCCCTGAAGAGCGAACATCTGGTAGGACGTTTAAGAAGCAGAGTGAAAACGGACCGTAGAGGTAAGCGGCGGAGTCGGACAGCCCAATTTCCGGGAATTATAGAGGAGAATAGTCGGCGTACTCGCTGAGGGGACGGTACCAAAGTACAACGCACGCACGCACGCACGCACGCACGCACGCACGCACACACACACACGCACGCACGCACGCACGCACGCACACACACACACACACACACACACACACACACACACACACACACACACACACATACACACACACACAAACCGAGGGACACAGAGTAGGGAAATCCTCGGTCCTTTCTCGACACACTCGCCTGTTTTGACAGTGTATTTTTGTCTTTGCTCTTGGTTTGAGCTGCCACTGACATGGCTATTTTGACTGTGTATTTTTTGTGTCGACTGTTCGTTTTGAGCTGCCACTGACATGCCCATTTGGACTCAGCCTTTTTGGCTTTGCTCTTAGCTCAACCTGCCATTGATATGAGTGAATTGTGTGGGGGTAGTTTTCTTTATCTTTTGTGTTTTGAGTCAAATGAGTTTTCATTAATTGGCACCTTCAGCACGTGCTTCTTGGGTCCTGCCCTCTTCCTGATCCTTCAAATGTTTTATCTTTGATAGATTTAGCTTGCTCATGCCTCTTTGACACTTTGCTCTTATAAGATTGCGTTTTGTTTCCACCTCCTACTCGGGTAGGACCACATTGTTCAATCATGATGCAGGAAATGTCACCAGACCTAAAATCCCAGTTTGACACATCAGTCATCTATCTGGTGGTACCTAACCCAGACTCAAACTTCCATACGTTGAAAAGATCTTGGCTAGCCAAGATGATATAGAACAAGAGGAAAACGTTCTCGCCTGGGCGCATTGGGACAAACGTCAGCCAATACAACGCACAGATTACGATGATAACTAAGTTCACGGAAGGTTTTTTTTTTAAGAAATGGCCACAACGGAGCAGTATAGGCTCAAACATTTCGTTGAATATTGATTCAGTATTCCCCCATCAATGATTAGTCTTCAGTGACTTCTGCAGCTGCAGCTCCCTTTCCCTACGGCGTTTTGTTCCAGTTTCCGTTTTCACCTCTTCTCTGGCTACTTTAGAGGACCTGTGGTATCAGTGCTTGTCTCAGTAGTGACGAGAAGGCTACAGACTGGAGGAAGACACACCTCCGTTTAATGCGAATGAATTACAAAGTTCTTTCGAGGAGTCTCTCTCTCAACGGACGAAAGTCGAACCTGGACAGGTGATTTTAATGTTTCTTTACCAAAGCAGATTTTAATTGTTCCCGTCAGTTGCCACCAAAGGATTTACACCTCCATTATATTGGCCTTCGTATTCATGACATTCTATACACATCTTTCATAAGTCATATGTCTTGATGGAAGAATCGTTTGCCCACGACATGTTTGGCATACGGATACATGAGAGAGACTGAGATTGTAGGGGAAAAAAAAACGGTACGGCAAATTTTAAACACTGACTGGCATAAACATAAGGAATTAATTGAAAGTAAAGGAATGTAAAAAAGAAAATGTGTACCTCATTGAAAAGTGTCAACAATTATTAAAAACTCCGAACCAGTTAAAAGTAGTAATCATAACGTCTGTGTATTCATTAAAAATTACTTCATGATAGTCTAAGATACCATCAGTATGTAATTATATGTTTTTTTTTGTTTTGTTGGTTTGTTGTTGTTGTTGTTGTTTCCAGTAATGGCTGGCAGCTATCCATATTCTTTGTGTGTACACGTGTTTTTCGATTTGTTTATGTCAATTTTTTTTGGTAAGATTTTCTTTTCTTCTGTCTCGAATGTAGTTGAACTTTTCCTTACTTTTTCATTTTGTGAAATGTTGTAAGTATATTTACAAAAACTTGAGAAGAAAATGAATTGTAGTTTACGAAAAGAAAAAAAAAATCATGAAAAAAGAAACATGGTACAAACCTGCAGGCAGCAAAACACGGCACTGATCAATCCCATTGATGCTTGTTGGCCGGTCAGTCACACAGCGGCACCGTACTGACTGTTGCAGACTGGATGATACACGCCTTGCCTGTCTGGAAATGAGAAACTGTGAATGTGGCATCTTCTGGGAACCCACGTGCTCAGCAAAATGAAAGCCCAAAAGGACGAGTTCCACTTTTGGTGCACCGATTGTGAGTAATTTGTAGGGGAGAGATTGTGTAAATCATGTCACATTGTGAGTGATCGGTAGGGGAGAGATTGTGTAAATCATGTCACATTGTGAGTGATCTGTAGGGAAGAGATTGTGTAAATTATGTCACATTGTGAGTGATCTGTAGGGGAGAGATTGTGTAAATGATGTCACATTGTGAGTGATCTGTAGGGGAGAGATTGTGTAGATTATGTCACATTGTGAGTGATCTGTAGGGGAGAGATTGTGTAAATGATGTCACATTGTGAGTGATCTGTAGGGGAGAGATTGTGTAAATGATGTCACATTGTGAGTGATCTGTAGGGGAGAGATTGTGTAAATGATGTCACATTGTGAGTGATCTGTAGGGGAAAGATTGTGTAAATGATGTCACATTGTGAGTGATCTGTAGGGGAGAGATGTGTAAACGATGTGACATCGTGAGTGATCTGTAGGGGAGAGATTGTGTAAATGATGTCACATTTTTTTTTGTGAGTGATCTGTAGGGGAGAGATTGTGTAAAGGATGTCCCACTGTGAGTGATCTGTAGGGGAGAGATTGTGTAAAGATGTCGCATTGTGAGTGATCTGTAGGGGAGAGATTGTGTAAATGATGTCACATTTTTTGTGTGTGATATGTAGGGGAGAGATTGTGTAAACGATGTCACATTGTGAGTGGTCTTTAGGGGCGAGAGTGTGTAAACAAAAATATCACAGTGTGAGTGATCTTTAGGGGGAGATATTGCGTGGAATATGTAGCATTGTGAGATTGTATTAGAAAAAATAAGTCGCTTTGTGAGTGACCTTTAGGGTAGAGATTGTGTAGAAAAAAATGTTGCGTTGTGAGTGATATTTAGGGGAGAGATTATGTAAAAAATTAGAAAAAGTCGCATTGTGAGTGATCTCTAAGGGAGAGATTGTGTAAAAAAAATGTCGCACTGTGAGTGATCTTTAGGGGAGAGATTGTTTAAAAGATGTCACATTGTGAGTGATCTTTAGGGGTGAGATTGTGTGAAGAAATGTCGCACTGTGAGTGAACTTTAGGGTAGAGATTGTGTATACAAAATTTGCATTGTGAGTGATTTTTAAGGGAGAGATTGTGTGGAAAAATATGTCGCATTGAAAGAGATCTTTAGGGGAAAGATTATATTAAAAATGTCGCATTGTGAGTGATCTTTAGGAGAGAGATTGTGTTAAAACAAATCGCATTGTGAATGATCTTTAGGGGAGAGATTGCGTAAAGAAAAGTCGAAGTGTGAATGATCGTTAGGGGAGGGACTGTGTAAAAGAATGTCGCATTGTGAGTGATCTTTAGGGGAGAGATTGTGTTAAAAAAAAAAGTCAGATTGTGAGTGATCTTTAGGGGACAGATTGTGAAAAAGTCGCATTGTGAGTGATCTTTAGGGGAAAGATAAGAGTAATAAAAAATGTCGCATTGTGAGTGATGTTTAATGGAGAGATAGTGTAATAGAAACGTTGTGTTGTGAGTGATCTTTAGGGGAGTAATTGTGTTATGAAAATGTAACATTGTGAGTGATCTTTAGAGGAAAGATTTTGTAAACAAATGCCGCATTGTGAATTATCTTTAAGGGAGAGATTGTGTTAAAAAAAAAAAAGCCACATTGAGAGTGATCTTCAGGGGAGAGATTGTGTCATAAAAAGTCACATTGTGAGTGATCTTTGGGGGAAAGATTGTCTTAAAGAAAATGTGGCATTGTGCGTGATCTTTAGGGGAGAAATTGTGTAAAAAGGAGTCGCATTGTTCCCTCAAAAACACTTTTGGGTCTCTTTTTTTTTCAACCATGTTGGTGCTCGCGAAGAGAGAAGAAGCCAGTCAGTGATATGATCATCTCCATTTTGAGAATATTTGTTCTGCGCTGGTTAATTCTTGTGCTGGATAAGGAATTTTTGCCGTGCCGTGGTGTGTGTGTGTGGGTGGTGGTGGTGGTGGGTGGTGGTGGTGGTGGTGGAGAAAGGTGGGGCGGATATTTGTTTTCCGCTTTGTTTCATCTGTTCTTAATCAGGCGTTTTCTGAGAATTTTGTGTTTGGTAGGTTGGGTTGGTTGGTTAGTTGTTTTTTTTTCTCAACAGTGTTGTTAGTGCAGGGTAACATACAGGACATGTGCGATGCAAGTAAATCCATTAAACAAATAATTCTTTTCATTTTGGTCAAAAAAATCGTCGCACACCGCGTCACATCAGCCCATCTAATCAGCTCTGAAAAGACAGGGTTTTTTTTTTTGGTGCTCAGACTCAAGCTTTAAAGAGCAATTTAGAAACAAAACAGTGAGAGATTACACTCGAGTCTCTGCCGGGAAAAATATAGAGGCCCCCTCCCCCCCTCCCATCCACCCACTTATCTCCCTGCCATCTCTTCTCCCTCCTTCTGCTTAAAAACTTTCTTGGTGGTGTTTTTTTAGTTCGGTTGTGCGATTGCGAACAAATGGTGCCTTTACCCCCCCCCCCCCCCCCCCCACACACACACACACACACATTAACCTCCCACCCCTACCTCCATCCCCTTTTTCTCCACACGCTCCAGATCCTTTTGATGATCAACAATAAACTCATCTGTTACACCTCCCACTCACCCGTACCCACTGACCCTCCTCCCTCTCCACATCCCAACGAAACCACCACCCCCTCATTCTCCTCCACTCCACCCCACGTCGCTTTTTTACAGCTTTAGGAAGATTTGTCTCTCTCATCGATCAGCAAAGGGGGAAAAAAAAAGTCGCAAATTCTGTGGCGTTTCATACTCTTCTCTCATGGTGACCTCAGTTTCGATGTCCTCTCCACGTCTGTGGCCTTGGTTTGATTCCATCCGGGTCACCAGTATCGGCGAGTCCATGGTGGACTGTCGTCGGACGAACGTGGTGGCGCCCTCCGATGGGAGAGCTCACTCACGCCGGCTCCGCGACTAAGCAATTATTGTCGTCAGTAGGGGGCTCAGTAGAGGGTGTCCTGCGTGCATTGAAACAGAACAGGCAGCACTGAACGTCACCGAAGTGACTTGGCAGCAGGGCAGTGTCTCCTCCGGTGGGTTGCTTCTTGACGACTTGACAATGACTGCTCCCTGTGGATTGCCGGTGTCGGGGCTGCGGCGGGCCGGACCGGGCTGTGGTTGTGGACGGAGGAGGGGGGGGGGGGGGGGGGGGGGGGGGTACAGAAAAATGGGACAACAGAAATACACAAACAAACCAAAACTCCAAAAAGCTGTCGGGCAGGTGCCCTGTATACTTCATTCATTCTCCCCAGCTGCCTTTTCCCTTCCACGAGTACATCGACTGTATAGCTGGAAAAGGACATTGAGACTGGTGTGTTGCTAATGCTGGGCGCAGCTCGTTCTACGACCGGCACTCGACCTTTTCGCCTCCTGGTGTTGTTGTGGTTCTGTTTATGAAATCTATTATTCAGTCATCAGTGCTCTGTGTGTCTTTGCACACGAGTGAGGCGCGTAAGGGAGGAAAGAAAGAGAGAGAGAGAGAGAGAGAGAGAGAGAGAGAGAGAGAGAGAGAGAGAGAGAGAGAGAGAGATCTGATCTGGTATTATCCTTGTATACTTGTTTTCGTTTTTCGCTTCAAGGACAGTTTCGGGGAGATGTTGGGACCACTCTCTCATTTTGCTTCCATTTTTTTTTTTTTTTTCTCTTTTTAATTTGATCACAAAACAGACCAAAAGTGTCACGACACCGAACACTAGCACGTAGAGAAAACCCTGACGCTCTGTGTCCAACGCCATTAGGGTCAGCAAGAGAATGACCATCAGTAATACAACATACACATTTGCTTAGTGCCTGAGAATTGTAATGTCCCCCCCCCCCCCCCCTAAAAAAAAAGGGAAAAAAGAAGAGGATGGAAGCCCCGTCAAAAAAAGGGGGAAAATATGGGAGGTTGGAAGATAAGAGAGAGAGAGAGAAAGAGGGGGGTGGTGTGTGTCTGGAGGGAGGCAGGGAGTTGGGAGAGAGGGAAAGAGAGAGAGAGAGAGAGAGAGAGAGAGAGAGAGAGAGAGAGAGAGAGAGAGAGAGAGAGAGAACTTTGGAGCAGCGCTGCAATGCAGTAATATCATTCGTTTCGACAGACGTTTATTTGTTTATGTGATTATGTCCTCGATTGCAAGATACGTTCCCTTGTTTTGTATGTTCATGAGGACATAGATATTTGATATGTGATGAGTTTTTGCTGACTTTTTTCTTTTCCAGACGGCCTTGAATCGGAGTTTTTCCGCTCATGGTCTGCCCCAGTGAGTTGCCACGTTTTCCCTTCCTCAGTTCTTATGCATGGAAGGCTTGGGTTGAAAGAAAAGGATGGAAAGAAGCTAGTTAAGAGAGAGAGGGAGAGAGAGAGAGAGAGGGAGGGAGGCAGATTCAGAATTTGATGTCATTCATACAGGTCATAGTTCCTCAAAGGGGGGTTTACGCATCATAAACCACATGCCTGCCTCTCTCTCTCTCTCTCTCTCTCTCGCTCTCTCTCTTTCTCTCTCTCTCTCTCTCTCTCTCTCTCTCTCTCTCTCTCTCTGTCTTGCCGAATTTGACAATATAAATGATAGCTCGTTCTTCGTTTTCATTGTCCTGAATGTGGTTTTATCTTGCTTGAAGAAGACCTGCGAGGTCGAAACGCGTAGTGTTTTGTCTTGCGATTTGTTCGTCCATGTTAACCGATGGTGTTACGTAAAATTCCTTTAAAGATTTGTTTCAGTTTGCGCCTGCAGTCACCTTACTCTAAAAGTAACTGTGCATTAGTGTGTTCAAAGTGTGCGTTGACATTGGTTTTACGCAGCCACTGTGCCCTTTAAATGGTCTTTACAGATAGATGACCATCTTCATTTTGCCATTGACTATAGATGACCATCTTCATTTTGCCATTGACTATAGATGACCATCTTAATTTTGCCATTGACTATAGAGATGACCATCTTCATTTTGCCATTGACTATAGATGACCATCTTAATTTCGCGACTGACTATAGATGACCATCTTCATTTTGCGATTGACTGTAGATGACCATCTTCATTTTGCCATCGATTAGAGATGACCATATTCAGCTTACCATTGACTATAGATGACCATCTTAATTTGCGGTTGACTATAGATGACCATCTTCATTTTGCCATTGACTATAGATGACCATCTTCATTTTGCGATTGACTATTGCAGTTGACTATATAGATGACCATCTTAATTTTGCGATTGATTATAGATGTCCATCTTAATTTTGCGATTGACTATATAGATGACCATCTTAATTTTGCGATTGACTATATAGATGACTGTCGTAATTTTGCGATTGACTATATATGATGACTTAATTTGCGATTGACTATAGATGACCATCTTGATTTTGGGATTTACTATAGATGACCATCTTCATTTTGCGATTGACTATAGATGACCATCTTTATTTTGCGATTGACTGTAGATGACCATCTTCATTTTGCGATTAACTACTGTCAAGGCAGCTCCTGGCGCTTGACAAGATAATAAAGGAAACAATGTTGTCTCTTTGTGGAGCGTCGACAAAAACAGGCAAATAAAGGGTTTAGCAGATGGATGTCGTTTGCGAGCAAGCGAGCGAGCGAGAGAGGGAGAGAGAGAGAGAGAGAGACTTTGATACTTTACACTTTGATATTTTTTATTGTCAGTACCAAGATCTTTTGACAACGGGTGGGGAGGGGGGGAGGTTGTAACAGGACAATATCATTTATGTCTTCCTTTCATTGCAAACAAATAGTACCCACTTATTCTCAGTGTGGATCATATCAGAGGTTGACAAAAGCACATAAAATCGTAACATCTTCGGGTGTCCCTCGCACTCAGGAGTGATAGAGTAACGTTAGGAAGAGAAAACAAACAAACAAACATTAGGAAGAGAAAACAAACAAACATTAGGAAGAGAAAACAAACAAACAAACAAACATTAGGAAGAGAAAACAAACAAACAAACATTAGGAAGAGAAAACAAACAAACAAACAAACAGAAATTGTGAAACTGACACCATTATCCACTCAGTCAAATGATGATGTTGCATCTTACTTATCTCCTCCAAATGCGATGATTTGTATTATTCATCCATTATATCTCTTATTAGGCATTATCCCAATTTCGTCTGTTCTTCATGTGTCTAATTTTCAGTGCTTCTGCGATGAATTTCGCCACTGATTTGATTACTACAAGTTCGTCATCTGATGATAACACGACGGCAAACATCTTGTCTTTTAGCTGTGTCTATCTGGAAAAATGAACAAACGTTGCCCGCAATTCATTACATGCAGCACAGTGGAACAGATAGTGTTATTCGTCGTCGATGATGTGTCTGCATGCAGGAGAAGGTGAATCTTTGCATGTTCCACACTCCAACCATCCTTTGTTCGCATTGGAATCATAAACTTCTCAACCTGAATCTTGCGTCATTCATTCTCTGCCTTTTATCTGTTTTAACATTAAGGAACTTTTCAGAATGAAACACATTTTTGCTCGAGAAAAACTAGCGATACTTTTCTTTACTTCCATATCTGAGAGAGAGAGAGAGAGAGAGAGAGAGAGAGAGAGAGAGAGATTTAGACAGGGTTAGGGAAGTAGCGTGTGTATGCATGCATGTGTGTGTGTGTGTGTGTGTGTGTGTGTGTGTGTGTGTGTGTGTGCGTGCGTGCGTGCGTGTGTGTGTGTGTGTGTGTGCGCGCGCGCGTGCGTGTGTGTGGTGCGTATGTGTGTGTGTGTGTGTGTGTGTGTGATGGACCTACAAGGGAATTGTTACGAGCAGTTAGCTATATACAGTGATTCATACTAAAATTCTATACAATTAACATTAGCCCACAGCAAGTATTAAAACATAAAGGTGTACCGGATATCTGGTATAACAAAAATGTTAGCGCTCATACCTGTACGAACACTTGTTACAAAAAAAAGAGCCCATTGGGCTAATCATCAAGGAATTAACAAAGGAAAACAAGACCTGGTAAGTTCTGGAAAATACACGTGCCATCAAGTCGCAGACAGTCAGGATTTTCATTTTTGAAATATGCGCAGTGGAAAAGAAGATGCTGTGTTGTGAAACTTTCAACTGCTCCGCAGATGCAATTTAAATTTTGCGAAATTTTGTACGGAAAGCGTTTAGCTTAAGCCTATAAAACAGAGATTCAAGTTTTCGGTTATTTTTTTTAAGTACGTTTGTGTTGGCCAATTGATAGGTAATCTTTCCACTTTTAGCTGCATTGCAAGGAGAAAAACTAGCTGACTGGGATTTGTCACAGCAGAGCAAACTGGAGTGAGGTAGATGTATTTTAATAAGAACCAAGTTTTTGTAGGCTTCATAAACCTTTTCAGTACACGTCTTTTTTAAGAGACCATATCCTTCGTATAAACACAGAGGATGTCGATTTCTATGGATTCATCGGACTTTCGTGCTCCTTTTCTGGCAGCCCGGTCAGCCCACTCATTACCAGAAATCCCACAGTGAGACGGGATCCAGCAAAAATCAACTGTTGTACCTCTTGATATAAGAAAACTGACAAGATGTTTTATTTCTAAAATCACCTCACCTCGATTTTTCACAGCAACAGATTCAAGGCCTTGTAGGACAGATTTAGAATCCACACAGAAAAGCGTTTTGTTGATAGTAAGTGGAGTATCAACAGAAAGTTAAGCGCCATTAGAATTGCCACTAGCTCAGCCGTGAAGATAGAATACCCCTTCCCGAGATGAAAAGATTTTTCAACTTTAAGGGTAGGAATACAAAACCACTTCCAGCTTTTTCATTTAACAGTGATCCATCGGTGAAAACTTTAAGATGATGTGAATAATTACTATCGATATGAGATTTAGCAAGAACGGACAATATATTATTGTTAACATTTTTTTGTAGATCAGTATATTTATAATCAAAACATGCGGTGTGCAATTCCCAATTTGGAATCGGGGATACAGGAAAACGATCGGCAATATTCTTGGGATCAATCTCAGCGTCTTTCAATAATTTTGAGGAGTATGTCATTATAGTTGTACTAGATTTAATAGATCTAGCTCGCTTCGGGAAAAATGGAAATCTGATCGTAAAGCTAATTCATCTTTGCTTGAGTTCTGAACAGCTGAGCTACGTAGGATGAATTTAGCACAGGCCAAGTTTCTATAGTCGCCAAGGGGCAGAACTCCGGCTTCGTAATACGTTCCTGATGCACTGGCATGAAATGGGACACCTAGTGCGAGTCTAAAAGCCTTGCAGTCTATGCTTTGCAACTTTTAAAGTAAATAGTTTGGTGCGCTGAAGAACACTTCTTGTGCGTATGATAATTTTGATCTTACTAGAGGTTGATAATATATTCAATATGGTTGTTCCAAGTTAATTTAGAGGTAATATTTACTCCTAAAAATTTCATCTCGGTGACATAATTCAATACATTGTTATCTACCTTAAAAGTAGGAATATTGCAAATGCTTCCACCCAGCATCAAATAACATCATGTGGGTTTTTTCTGCCGATAAACTAAGGCCGTTTTCAAACATGAATATGTTTATATTATCTAGGTCTCGCTGATATGTTTTTTTTAATGAAATTTATAGACCTGACTGAAGTTTTCTTCTTTAAAG
>JADBJO010001783.1:0-33219 GCA_016801955.1 Conus betulinus | reverse complement strand
TTCTTTGAGTTTTCCCTCATAGCTTTGCATTTATCAGAAAGGCTATTTGTGGAACTATTCTTTGCAAATAGATCTGCGAATGCTTCGGCCTTTTGAGCAGCAGTTGGAAATTGTTCATGTTCTAAAGTAACGTGATGATCAGAGACTTCGGTGAGACAAAAGGACGACCAGTGGTCCCGTTTTAGCTTTTTCAATGACTCTGCTGCTCATATTCTGGGCCCGTTTCATAGTGACGTTGTTTTTCGGCTTGTCTTAACATATTCTTTGTATTTTAGTTTCTTTTCATCGACAGCTCGTTTGCAGGATTCCGTCCACCACACATTTCCGCTATGGACTGATCTTTTCTGGTTAGTTTTTGGAATGGATTTGGTTGCAGCGTACAAGACCGATTCAGAAAAATGTGTGTACATAGTTTCAACATCCTGGTTTTTCAAGAGTTGTTACATTAATAGACATTAAGATAGATTTGAATTTCTCCCAGTCAGCTCGTTTGTAATTATATTTTGGGAATTTTATCAACGGTGTTGTCTTGTGCAACTGTAAAACCTCTGAGGGATATATAGTAAGGGAGGGGTCACTTCCCAAAGTGTCGTTATCAACCTGCCAGGAACAACTAAGAGCTAAAGATGGGGAGATGAAAGAAAGATCAATTGCTGAAGGGTCTATGGTTAGGAACATCTGGCAGTCTAGTGACTCGCCCATCATTTAGAAGGTACAGGCCAGAATCAAGAATATTTTCTACCAGGCGATTTTGAACTAACTTTAGAGCAACAACTGTCCCAGAAGGGAGCATGTTCGTTGAAATCGCCGGCGATCAACCACTTCTGATTTTGCATGTCTATAGTACGTAACCAGTCAGTGTTACAGTCAAATACTCCTTTTGGGAGGTATACAGAGACTATGTTTAGTGTTAACGACTTATCGAATCTTACACACACTGCGCATGAGTGAATATTTGCAGCATTTTCTGGAACCGGCGATGTTATGAGGCGGTAAGACAAATGTTCATGTATGTAGATGGCTGTAGACACTTTTTCGCCTTTAGCAGTCTGTTGACACACTGGGGGGATAGAAAAAGTTTGCAGTCGTGGTAGTTTATATCTAGACACATTTAGTGACTGCAGAATTAAAACGGAGAATGAATTATCTGCAATGTGCTCTTGAAGGTGGGAGATGTTAGTTGCCACCGAGCGACAGTTCCACTGCAATATGTCTATTTTTGGGCTCTTTAGCCATAAAAAGTCAAAAACAGTAAGAAAATTACTAATGCTTTTAAGAAAAAAAAAAAAAAGGAAAGTAAAATAAACAGATGAATGCAAATGGGTGGAAACGAAACTATTCAACTAGAGGAGTCCGCAAAATCATGGACTTCGGTGGGGAGGAATCAGTTTAACTGGGGACAAAAAGATATAACAAAGATGACGATGTTAAAATGCAATCAAAGCATTGACACAGTTGACAGAAAGACAGTCATGGGAACCAGCGGAAGAAGAAGTCACGCCGTGGCGGTAGCACCGGAGCCATGTAGCTGTAGTGGTGCCGGTACTGTCGCCGTGGACGGGGTCCATCGTCCCTGTAGGGTCTGCTGGGGACAGGTCGTGCAGGTCGTCTTGGTTTGGACCAAAACAGGTGGTGAAGATGACGACCCAGGTTCCCAGCAAAGACACTCAAGCCTCGTTTTTGAAGGGTGGATGTTGTCCCGCATGTACTGGGCCTTGCTGCTGACATTTTCATGAGATACAAACGATATGTTCTTATCACCATGAAGACTAGACATTACATGGGCGTTGAATATTTCACGTTTTGTGTTTAGATCTGAAAGTCTGGTAGGAGCGACCCGGCTGACGATGATAAGCATTTTGGGATATTTCTTTCTCAGACTTTGAACGAGCTTGACAAAGTTTTTTGATGTTTCCTGTGTGTCTTTTGTGTTTTTGAGATCGTTCACACCTACATGGAGTACAATGGCGTCTGTATAATCCACTGTATTGTCCAACAGAGTATTCTTACATTCCTTTATTGTGTAGCACTTCTGACGTTTTATAACGTGCAAGCCATACCCCAAACCTAGTCTCTCTTCACATATGCCATTTAACACAGAATCCGAGACGATCAGAACTTTGGGGAGGTCGGAGTTGCTGCCAGTTTCATATCTCTCCGAATTGTTTGCTTGTAGAATTAAACTGTTGTTTACAGCTGAGTGGTGGTAAGGTTTTGGAGGACTCTTTTTATTAATTTGTGGGCGTTTTCTGTACTTTGTGTTCTTTGGACAGAATCGACTTGGGTTCGACACTTGAGATCAGGATCTTCTCGTGACGTGATATCTTTTTTGCAGCCTGTTTTACGTCATTTGTTTTTGCGTCACTGTGGTCGTCCACTGTATGTTGTTGGGCAGATTTCTTGACAACATCAGAAAAACTTAGTTTATATATGTTTTTGTCAGAAATCGGTGTTTTTGTTTTCATCTGTTGGTTTTGCAGATTCTGTCTGAGTTTCACTGTTCTTTGTATCTGTGTCTTTATTGTCTTTCAGCCGTATGATAGAACGCAGCTTGTTGATCCCGTCAGTGATGGAAGATTTTAGATTCTAACATAGATGTATTCATTTTTTGAAGAAACAAATCTGCATTATAAAAGTCTTCAGCAGGAACATCTTTTATACAAATAGTACGTACATCGGGGACCTCTGTCTGATCGTTTTGATCTTGACCACGATTACCGACATTACGAATATCTGCCGTATCATCTCGCTGGTTTGCATTTTCTTGCCCATTTTCATTTTTTTCCTTCTCGATCTCCGAAAGAAGCTGAGGGGTCATAAATTTGGAGGCACATACCTGACACATGTATTTTCGGTGGGAACGAATGAAGACACACAACATATAGTCCGGTAGATGAGTTCTTGACCAAGGAATCGACATAGAACACTCGGAACACACGAGCGTGCGGCCACTGGCGTTACCGTTACCTTGGGAGCGTTCACCCAGGTTCACATTTTCATTGTCGTTTTGACACAAATCTGAGGCTGCAGCAGACTTGTCCCGAGACACAGCTGTGACTGGCATCTTACTGCACACATTGGAAGTTTCTTGAAGCTTTTTGAGCCCCGCGTTCTCCCCATGACTGTCTTCTGACGGGAGCAGCTACAAGAGAATGCTGTCCATCGCCATATTGTTACGTGTGTGTGTGTGTGTGTGTGTGTGCATGCGTTTGTGTGCGTGTGTGTGTGTGTGTGTGTGTGTGTGTGTGTGTCTGAATGTGTGTGTGTGCGTGTGTGTATGTGTGTGAGTGTGTAGGTGTTTATGTGTGTGTGAGTGTGTGTCTGCATGTGTGTGTGTGTGTGTGTGTGTCTGCATGTGTGTGTGTGTGTTATGAGAGTGAGAGAAAGAGAGAAATCCTGTGTGCGTGGGTGTTTTTTTGATGACTGAGAGCTAGAGGGGGGTGGAAGGAGAAGGGAGGTGCACCCCAGGTGTATTTCAGTTTGTACTTTTACTGTCACCATGACTTTGTTGTTAAATTGGTGAATCAGGCCTTTGCTGATGAGGGAATGCCACACTGTGTGTGTTTTTATGACACCATTATATCATTGTTGTTATTCTTATTGTGATTATTACTATAACTATCATTATTATCATATTTAGGATCGTTATCATTATAAACTTTTAGTTTAGAGATGACTAATGGAATAGTTACCCTCAGCGTGGCAGAGTCTTATCGATCTTTAGGATGTCAACGGAAAAGCTGTTTAAAATGGTAGTAAACAGTTCTGTTCTGTATGTTGTTTTTGTGAAAGGCGGGGATGTTTTTATTGGAGATGTACAAATGGTCATGTTTTGTTCTTTTTGTATGTGGTTACGGCCCTCACAGGGCCTTGTGAGGTATGGTGGGTGATGACCCCATTGACACTGAAACTGTGATGAACACAGCAACTTTACTTCTCTACAACTAGACTGAAGTTTTTTTGTTTGTTTTCCTTATCTCCATTCCAGTTTCACATGTAAACAAAACTTTCAGTGCCTGGATTTTGAAATACATACAGAAGATTGTAAAAGATATTGTGTTTACAGTTTTTGTCCATGTCCTTTTCTACAACTAGACAAAGGGATTTTTTTGTTTGTTTGTTTTATTTTCATCTTCATCCCGGGTTATCATGTAAGCAAAAACTTTCAGTGCCTGGATTTTGAAATACACACAGAAGACTGTTGAAGACACTGTGTTTACAGTTTTTGTCCATGTTCTTTTTTTTCAACAAGACCAAGTACTTTTTTTATCTTCATTCTAGTTTTTGTTTCTTTTGTCTGTCCAGTTGGCATATCTTTTTATAAATGTGAGTACTTTCTCTTGGAATTGTTGCTGAATGTGTTTTTGCTCTGATCATTGTAAGAGGTCAACCATTGTGATCCACCTGGAGCCTTGTGACAATGATGAAAGAACACCATACAGGTAACTTGTTTAATTATTCTGAAAAATATGAATATCACCGAGGCAGTGTGGAATGTCTCTAGTGTGACTGCATTTTCGATTGATCCCAGTAAGATTTAAGGACATTGTGTTTATGAGGGTCTTCCTCCCATCCACATCTCTCTCTGTCTGTCTGTCTGTCTGTCTCTGTCTCTGTCTCTCTCTCTTTCTCTCTCCCCTCTAAATTTGTAGACCAAATGTTTGTGAAAGCAATGGTGTGTGTGTATGTGTGTGTGTCCATGTGTGTTGCTCCAAATGTGCATACCAACTGTTTTGTCAAAACAGTGGTGTGCATGCATGTGCGCACCTACACAAATGCTTGAGTATAAGAACAGAAGTCCTCAGAAAAGGATTATGTGCAATAGATAATAAGGTAAACAAACCAGAAGCTGGATTTTCCTCAATAGAACTGGGAACAATCCCTTTGTTGTATCTGAAGATGAACCATGGTGTTTGGAACTGGTGAGAGACATGCTGAAGGGGGGGGGGGGGGGGGGGGGGGGGGAGGATAATGAAGATGTGGACAGCCATCTTTGGGGTCTGACCATACAACTTGTTCTGTACCAGGTGAATTCTGTGTGTGCGTTCGCCCACGCGACATAGATAAGCATGCGCACGCGTGTGTGTGTGTGTTTGTGTGCCATGTGTGGATGTATGTGGCAGATGCATTTTGTGTGTGTGTGTGTGTGTGTGTGTGTGTGTGTGTGTGTGTGTGTGTGTGTGTGTTTGCATTCAGGATGTGAGATTACTACGCGCTTGATCAGACACTTCTCACTCACTCAATTTGTTTGTAGATTCTGCAGATGATTTTCGGGCAGAAGGCACCAAGAAGATTCTCTTAAGCCTACAGGAATCTGGGGGAAAATACTTTATTAAGTGCATATTGACATTTCGCCCTAGTTTGAGAGGTATGGATTTCTGGATAGTATTAACAGAAAAGGAAGAGACCTTTTATTCCTTAGTAAAATAATAACAAATAAGGAAGAGGTCTTTTTCTCCAATGGTGAGACAATAACTAACGGGGAAGAGAATTTTGTCACCCATGGTGAAATAATATCAAACAAGGAAGAGAATTTTGTCTCCCGTGGTGAAACAAGAGCAAACAAGGAAGAGAATGTTGTGTCTCATGGTGAAACACTAACAAACAAGGAAAGAGGTCTTTTTCTCCCATGGGGAAAACAAAATAAGGGAGAGAATTTGTTTCTGTTATATGAAAAGTTACAGTACAAACAAGGGAGTAACATTTTTCTGTTAGAGTGAAAGAATAATGAATGAGAACATTTTTTTTTCTCCTGTGGTAAAGCAGTATGAAACAAGGAAAATAACTTTTTCATCCACGGTAGAAAGTAGCGATAAGAAACGAGGGAGAGAGCTTTTTCTCTCATGCGGAACAACCTCGTATCCATCAGTCCACATTAATGCCGCAGGCACCATCCACTCACCTAGTACACTGGCAGACAAGAGGCCCACAAAACAAACCTGGGCATTTACCAATCAAAGGAAATTCCGAATTTATTCCCACACACCTGAGATGATTCTGACATAGAGTAATGTCTCTGCCTCTCTCCTCTTACCTATTCTCCGAGCTGACACAGGCACATAGCAATGTCTCCCAGCCTGTTTGCATTCTGTATCCAAGCTGACACGGGCTCATAGCAATGTCTTCCTGCCTCTCTTCACATTCTATTTCTGATCTGACATAGGCACATAGCAATGTCTTCCTGCCTCTCTTCACATTCTATTTCTGATCTGACACAGGCGCATAGCAATGTCTCCCTGTCTCTCTTCACATTTCTATTCTCCATGCTGACACAGGCTCATAGCAATGTCTCCCTGCCTTTCTTCACATGCCTATCCTCAAAGCTGACACAGGCACATAGCAATGTCTCCCTGCCTCTTCACATTCTATTTCCAAGCTGACACAGGCGCATAGCAATGTCTCCCTGCCTCTCTTCACATTCCTACTCTCCAAGCTGACACAGGCACACAGCAATGTCTCCCTGCCTTTCTTCACATTCCTACTCTCCAAGCTGACACAGGCACACAGCAATGTCTCCCTGCCTTTCTTCACATTCCTACTCTCCAAGCTGACACAGGCATATAGCAATGTCTCCCTGCCTCTCTTCACATTCTATTTCCGAGCTGACACAGGCTCATAGCAATGTCTCCCTGCCTCTCTTCACATTCCTACTCTCCAAGCTGACACAGGCACATAGCAATGTCTCCCTGCCTCTCTTCACATTCTGTTTCCTAATTGACAGAGGCACATGCAACGTCTATCTGAGGTTTTTTCAGATTCCATTCACGTCATCAGAAAGAGAAGAAGACCAGGTTCTATTGTGTTGGGGAAGAGGACTATTTTCTTAGCAGCATTAATGGATCGTGGGCGATCCATGTTTCATATGATGGCCTACACCTGACAATGGTTTTTCATGGTGAACTGTCTCGTGTCATTACAGCATTAAAAAACGTCCATTGGTTCTAACTTCTTGTTGCTTCATTTGATGACAAAAGAGCTATGCAACATTTGTGGGGAACGGGTCGAATGTCTGAAAGGCGTGCAATGGCACTAAAACAGAAATTAATTCTATCTTTGTTGTTGTGACCACAGGCAATGGGAAATCTATTTTTTCCTTGATGATAAACAGTATCCTACACTGCATTGGCCATGCCCATGCTAACGCTTGTCTCTATCAGCCGACCCTTTTAGTCTCTGTTACATCATATTAAACGTTTAATGATAATAACACAGCATTTATAAAGCACCTTGCCAAAGGTTCTAGACGCTGACAATCCATACTCTAGTGTACGCAATGGGCTGCCTACCTGGGTAGTGCTGAATGAAGAGTTGCCTGCCGGCACTTCATGCAGTTGTTTCCCGTGTCATCCAGTCAATATCGTTCACTCAATTTTCTTCTTCATTCTTTCAAATTCTAACGCAGAGTGCATGCTATGTGTAACGTGTCATCCATACCAACGGCCAAACTGGCCTTGGTGATGGGATTTCACATGTGTACAAGATGTGTGTGCGTTCACACATGGAACCTCGGTCGGAACTAATAACTCTGAGGGAGAAATTCCCCTGTACCAAATGTCCCAGCGGAGATTTGAACCTGCAACCCCAGGATCATCAAGATTACGAGTCTGGCACTCGACCATCTGAGCTATTCCAACCCCCATTTCTGCCACTGGATTCTTTTTCCCAAAGAATAAAAAAGAAACACATTTTTGACTGACTGGTCTCAAATAGCTTTGGAAGAAGACAGCTTAGGGGTATCATCAGTGAGTTTGTGTAGGGATGGGGTTGGGAGTTGGGGTGGGGTTACACTCGGAACTTCAAATTGTAAACCATTGGAATGAAGCGAATTAGATCGCTAAGAGTTTGTGGATATACCCCCCACCCCCCACCCCCCTCCCCTCCAGCCCCTATTAGAGTACCACCCCTTGAAAGGGTTTTGAAATGGAATAATGTAAATGTGCACAATCTGCTGAGCTGATAATCCATGGAAACCATTTGATGGGCCTAATGATGAAAAATGCACAATCTGCTGAGCTGATAATCATGGAAACCATGTTGACCGGCCTAATGATGAAAATGTGCTCAATCTGCTGAGCTGATAATCCATGGAAACCATGTTGATGGACCTAATGATGGAAATATGCACAATCTGCTGAGCTGATAATCCATGGAAACCATGTTGATGGGCCTAATGATGGAAATGTGCACAATCTGCTGAGCTGATGATCCATGGAAACCATGTTGACGGGCCTAATGATGGAAATGTGCACAATCTGCTGAGCTATTAATCCAAGGGAATCATGTTCATAGGCCTATTGAGGAAACAAAATAGTGAGACAGAGAACAGTGAACAGTAAATAATGATTAAGTAGGATAACTTTTGCTCTCGTGATGAGATAATCATGGGTTGTGATAAGCAACATTCGCTTGGTGTTATGGGCGTATAATTATGTCATCATGGGAGCAAGAGTTACTCCATGTATTCATTATATGCCTGTCGAGGTTTCTTGGTTGCATGGGTTACACGTAGCCTACTTCTCGACCGGACTGCACGTCTCATGTGACACACACAACCTTGCCGCCATAAATGCTTTTGTACATCCGGCCCTTAGAAAGAGAGAGAAAACGACACTGCCAATGATAATTTATTCAAGAAAAGACCACAGCCCCATTTGAAGGGGGTGAGTAATAAACAGCATATTTAAACACGATATTTTATCACCAAAATATAAACATCCATAACATCCACATTTGATCACGTCAAATAACTCCTTTTGAGAGAGAGATAAGATAAAATTCTTTATTTACGAGGACAATAGATATGCACTGATGCGCTTTTTTTTTTCTTTTTTTTTTTGTGCATCCAGTCCTCGCCCTGAGTAGGGACTACAATATGCAGTGAAATGAAATAGTGTAAGAATGCAAACAAGCAAACAAACTAGGCGGTCATACAATTATAGTGGAACATCAAATGAAAATAGAAGAGAAAAGAAAAAAAAAAACTGAAGGGGAAGAGAGAGAGAGAGAGAGAGAGAGTGAGAGAGAGAGAGAGAGAGAGAGAGAGAGAGAGAGATCAAACATTCATAAATATATAATGTGCGGATGAAAACAAGAAAAGAAGAATTAAAATGTAGAGAGCCAAACATTTGAGAGAGAGGGCCAAGAAAAAAAACCCCATTATCCATCTTATCCCCCACCCCCAACACACACACACACACACACACACACACACACACACACAGACGAAGGATTTTACTCTGGCGCCTGTGCTCACCTGTTGGAGAAAACCCTTGCAGCATGTGTGCATGCTGAGCAGTGAACAGAGAGCTCTAGGAGATCTGTCATCTGCTGAGAAAGACCGGTCGATGGCGCCCAAGCTGCGACGAGGCTCTGCAGGAACGCATGCCTCATAGTTTTTGTCAAAGACACAGGAGGTGTAAATGTAAATTGAAGGCCACGGCTGACCACAGTAAAGAGAAAAAACCTCCAGAATCTCTCCCCTCCCTCCACCCCCCCCCCCCCCCCCCCCCCCCCCCCCCCCCCCCCCCCCCCCCCCCCCCCCCCCCCCCCCCCCCCCCCCCCCCCCCCCCCCCCCCCTAGAATAGGGATATGGTCTTTTTGTTGAATAGGGCATTTTCTCAGCTTGAGTTTTGTGTTGGTTGTGTAAGTCGACGAGACTTTGCAGAGACTGTCAATTGGTGAAGAATTGTTACAGGTCTCTGAAGACCCGAAAACTTGTTTTATGAAAACAATCGTTTTTATGTGTGTAGCACTGTGGGTGCAAGCTTCAAAAGAAAAAAAAACTTCTTTTTCTAGTCTGTTAAAATCTGTTGACGTACTTGAAACAATATGTTTCATTAATTTTGGTGTAGGAGTAGAAAGAATTTTAACAGTGTAAACGGTTCAGTTATTGATTAAAAGAGGGGACTTAAAAAAAAATAAAAAAATTTAAGTGGTTGTTTGTCGGCGGTGTGTGACCGAGAGTCTGACAACACAGCATGAGTAGGCCTGCATCATAGATCCTTCACATACTGACATTCGCATGCACAGACATAGCGTGTCCAATCAATGATAGAAGTAGTTTATTTTGGTTTGTGTTGCTGATGATACAGTGATAACATACATGTGGACAGGCATGGGTAATATCAAGTATATTGTATATCTACATAACTAGTGTGAGTGTGCAAAGTATGTAAACAATTTTCCCTTGTAATTTTCTGAGCTTTCATGGAACTTCAGCTTAGGAAAAGCGAGTTTCAGAGACGACCAGAATAACAAAGACTAGTTTTAAATAGATCTAGATTGGAAATGGATTTTTGTGGAATGTCTAGAATTCATGCTAAGTTTGGATTGAATGGTTTGTGGGCTGATCCAGATGCTTTTTTTTTTTTTTTTTTTTTTGTGCATGAAAATTCCTTTATTGTTGACAAACTTATCCCTTAGATAAAGAACTCCAACTAAATTGAATATAATCAGACTCTGTAAGGCTCGAAAATCACTTTAAGGCCACGTTTGTTCATGTTGACGAAAGGTTTTATTGACTTTGCTGAGTCAAGTAGTAGTGTAGAACACGAATTGATTGAAGAGAGTAAGAATGGATTCAGGAATGGTTACTTGGCATGGAAGTTTAAAGATAAGTACTTAGTCCTGCATAATTGATATATTTGTCTGGGTATTGTTTTGCACGTTTTGTGTGGGCAGTCATGAAAGGTTGATGTCTTATGCCTAGAACAAGCGGTGATTGTCTACTTCTTCAGTTCTTACATTGAGAGAGAGAGAGAGAGAGAGAGAGAGAGAGAGAGAGAGAGAGAGAGAGAGAGAGAGAGAGAGAGAGAGATGGATGATGGTGGTGATGAAGATGATCATAATCTTTTTTCCAAGGGTAACAGATAAGCAAATATAATACTTTTTGAGAGAGAGAGAGAGAGAGAGAGAGAGAGAGAGAGAGAGAGAGAGAGAGAGAGAGAGAGAATGATAATAGGACTTGACGAAGAATGCTGTCTCAGCTATTTGAGAGTTTCCAGACAGTATGACGTCATACACTCAATCGAGTTCAAGCCAGGGGAGGACACTCTTCATATCATCATATGACGGTGAAGGCAGAATTTGGGGTGAGGTAAGTCTGTTAGCATAGTGTCAGTTGCAGTTGTGATCACTCTGACAGTTTCAGCTATATACGAATCAATCATTTCACTTAATTCCGTGAAGTTTGTTCTTGAATGTTTGATTTTGAAAGAATTAAACTCTTCTTTGTGGTGGTGGAATCTCCACGTCTTCGTTCACGGAAGTTCTACTTTCGGTTCACCAAGAACCTTATTGATGTTTATAATCATGAAAATATCGTAACATGAAGGCTTGTATCATAATGTAGAGAAATTCTTGGCAGTAAAATATCACAGTGATAGTTAGTCTATCCATTGTCATTCGTTTATGAAATCTAAAAGACGATGGCACAGTGGTTAGACATAGAAAAGGCTGAGGTCAGAGATTAGTTTTCACTGCTGGAAGAAACGGATGAAATGATTTCCACTCTGAAGCTTTGTTGAAAATGACATAAAAGATAAATCAGCAAAACTATACATTACTTAGTAAGTCTGCTGTTCCAGGTCGCATTCGCCCTTGGCTTTTAAAAGAATTAAAATAAAAGATTGTCTGACATTTCCTTTAAAGATTATGTTTGATAAATCAATCAGAGAAGGACATTTCCTGACTGTAACAAACAAGCAGAAACCAAGCCAATACTTTTTTGTTCGTTTGTTTTTTTAGAAAAAGGTTATAGAAATAGACCCAGAACTATAGTTTCACATGTGTGCTATGTAAAGTTTGTGAAAGTCTGGTTAGAGATGCGTTATGTGTACATTTACTTTGCGATAAATTATTATCAAACTGCAAATTTGGGATCAAGTCAGGCAGATCTTTTACAAACCCAGTTATTAAGAACTATAAATGATTCAATGATGATGACAAATAAGGTGATTGAAACAGACTGCAGGGTTACTGAACACAAACCAAAAAAAACACACAAAAGCCAAATGGAAGGTTCAAAGTGATGCTTATTTTAATACAAAGTACTGAAACAGACATGTGAATTTTTTGACAAACATATCCTTTTCAGACACAAAAAAGATGGAAATAATGTACAAAACATTACTCCCCAGATTGAAGTTAGCCTGAAAATGACAAAGTATGAAAGAGAAGTGATATTGTAATGACAAACAGTAATATACTGTGTGGCAAAGACAAATGGATAGTATTCTTATTGATACAGTGTATTTTGATCTCCAAGTGGAATTTGACCAAGTCCAGCACATGAAATTGTTTCACAGGCTGAAAATGAAATTATGCACGTGTAATACAGACAGTTGATATGCTGATCCTTGTTGTGTTGTGAGCTTCAAATCAAATATTTGACTTACTAGATCAATTTCTTGACCCAGAAACTGAGAAAATTAAGTACATTTGCAGTAGAATGAGGGGCAGTATCTTCCCCTTATTGTCTTTTTTTTTGGAAGAGGTCTAATACTGGGATGATACCACATCTTATTCAGTTCGAATCAAAACACATAATGGTACCATTTTCTAAAAACTTTTATTAACAGAGGCAATATGGTTTTGTTTTCAATTTAAAGAAGTATGCACATTTATAAATGTACATCATTGTTGTTGAGATTGTTGTGTGAGGTGGAGATCATGTTGTTCATCATTGTTGTTGTTGATATTTTTAACAGATGGAGATTATGTTGTTCACAATTGTTGTTGTTGATGTTGTTGTCAGGTGGAGATCATGTTGTTCATCATTGTTGTTTATGATGTTGCGTCAGGTGAGAGAGATCTAGTTGTTGATGTTATTGTGTTGTATGGAGAGATCCTATCATAAATCGTTGTTTTGTGAAGTGGAGATTGTGTTGTTTATGACTGTTTTTGATGATGGTGTTTTTAGGTGGAAACAGTGTTGTCCGTGATTGTTGTTGATGATATGTTTGTGTCAGATGGAGATCATGTTGTTCATCATTTTTGGGTTGTTGTGTCAGATGGAGATCATGTTGTTCATCATTTTATGTTGTTGGGGGGTCAAATGGAGAAGGGAAGTAAGAAAAAGGAAAAAAAAAAAGAAAACACCATGTCCAGAGCCCTGTGAAGATCTGTAAAAGCAGGTGAAATCCTTGATGTGTGTGATAAACAGAATGTCTTGAGCTTGTCAGTAATACAGATGTCCAATATTGGTCCTATCTGATAGTTCATAACCAGAGGTAGATCTGCAAAAATGTGAACTTCCTTCTTAAAGCTGATATTTCAATTTGGTAAGTTTTTGCTTCTTTGAAATGAAAGACAGACAAAATTTTGATTATTTCTCAGGGTGTTATAAATCAGTATCACATTTATTTTCTACAATATAAAGTTAATTCGAATTACATGGCTGAATTCTTGGCTCATGTGATCTCTTCTGTCTCATGTTGTTGTTTTCTGTTCTTTTATTGAAAAAAAAAAAAAGAAAATTGGTGTATTTGACCATCTTCTGCTGTCTCACTCTACATTTTACTTTCAGTTTTAAAGGATGTAAAATCAGATGTGAAGGATATTTCGTCACTTTGTCTTGAACCCTATGGCACAAAATCACAGCACTGTCCAAGGCAAGAGAACAGTGCTGATTAATCATAACACAATTTGTTATTCATAAAGTGAAGAGATTAAACTGCTGTCTTATGCACCTCTTCTTGCAACAACTGGATTTTCAATTTGTTTTCCTGTGATTTCCAAGCTGGATGGCCAGTTTATGTCAGTATGCCCGTATGTCTGTTCTTGTTGCTGGAACCTACTGTATGTAATCAGCCTGTTCCAAGACACATCACAGGGGGCTTAGAGTCAGACTGATGAGAGAGAGGTTATGATGTTCAGTGTGGCCTGTAATGGATGGAAACTAAATCTTAATGAGGAGGGAGCAGTGGACAATAAATAACAAACAAGTTAACTAACCCTTGCTCCTATGATGAAATAATTAAACAGCAAATAATGAACAAGCAAAGTAACTCTTGCATCTGATGAAATAATTAAACATTAGATAATGTAAGTAAAGTAACTCTTGCTCACATGATGAACTTATCAAACAGTAAATAATAAACAAGTAGAGTAACTCTTGCGCCTATGATGAAAGAATTACATGCCCATAACTCCATAGGAATGCAGCTGATGACACTAAATCACCTTGAACAAATGTCAACACAGGGCTGAAAGAACAAACAAGGATGGGACAGGGATGTCTCCTTGTTTGTTCTGTGTACCCTGTGTTGGCACTTGTGCTTGGCAATTTGGTGTTGTATGCAGCATTTGTATGGGGTTATAGGCGTGTAATTAGTTTTTCATCATGGGAGCGAGAGTTTACTTTTTTTGTTGTTATTATTGTAATGAATGGATTGTTCCTTCACTTTTCTTTAGTGTCTATTCTGGCTGTTTGAATTTTATGCTGTGTGATTATTCTTTCATAACTCCCTTCCCCTCCTCCCTCTTTTCATCCTTTCCACTCCGCCCCCAGCTCCCTCACCCACTCCCAAGCTTCCCCACCCACCACTCTCTCCCACTCCCACTCGCTCCTCTTCATTTCTGAATATTTCTAAACTTTGAAATCTTCCGATAAGTATAAGCCCCCATCCCCACCACTTTCATTTCTAAATATTGCAAAAGTTTGAAATCTTCCTATAAACCCCCATCCCCACCGCTTTCATTTCTTAATATTTCAAAAGTTTGAAATCTTCCTATAAGTATAACCCCCACCCCCCACCCCTTACATTTCTTAATATTTCAAAAGTTTGAAATCTTCCTATAAGTATAACCCCCACCCCCACCCCTTTCATTTCTTAATATTTCAAAAGTTTGAAATCTTCCTATAAGTATAACCCCCACCCCCACCCCTTTCATTTCTTAATATTTCAAAAGTTTGAAATCTTCCTAACTATAAACCCCCATCTGCATCCCTTTCATTTCTCGAAATTTCTAAAGTTTGAAATCTTCCTATAAACCCCCATCCCCACCCCTTTCATTTCTAGACATTTCTAAATTTGAAATCTTCTTATAAACCTCCATCCCCACCCCTTTCATTTCTGAATGTTTCTAAAGTTTGAAATCTTCCTATAAACCCCCATCCCCACCCCTTTTCATTTCTAGACATTTCTAAATTTGAAATCTTCCTATAAACCCCCATTTCCACCCCTTTTCTGAACTTTGCTAACCTTGGGGCCTGAGGCAATAGAACTTGCAATGAATAGATCTTATTGTTCCTAATGGTGCCCTGCCAACAGGATTGTGTGTGTGTGTGTGTGTGTGTGTGTGTGTGTGTGTGTGTGTGTGTTTGAGACTTTTGGGGTGGTGGTGGTGAGGGATTGGAACACAGAGCGTATAAGTGTGTGCACATGCTTTTTGATGAGTATTTACATATATGAAGAGGATGGGGGGAGAGAGGCAGGTGGATCTGGGATGCCTTTCAAGGCCGTTTCCAAGGTATGGCCATTTACCAAATTGTTTCTTTTTTTCTTCAGACATGGCAACAGCAGCTCCCAGTCAAATAGAGTGCCCTGTCTGCCATGATGGCTTTACTCTTCCCAAACTGCTTCCCTGCACTCACCTTGTCTGTCACAAGTGTGTGGTGGCTTGGATTGAAAAGGGAGGCAACCAGGCTGGCTGCCCTCTGTGTCGAAAACCAATCCTTCCTGCTTCTTGCCAGGGTCAAGACGACATTGCCTCTCTGGTGGACGCCTTGCCAACTGACGTTGCCACAGCTGTGATGGTAGAGAGTCAGAAAAGGCTGAGTGGCAGCCTTGTGTGCAGCTGTTGTGAGGATGGAGAGGGCACTGTGTTCTGCCTGCAGTGTGCCATCAAACTCTGCAGTAGCTGTGCTACGATCCACGCCAAAATTCCTTCAAGTCAAGATCATGTCACAGAAAAGCTGTGCAGCCTGTCAGCAGAACAGCTGGCCACACATCACAAAGTCGCATGTGCCTGTCATAGTGAGAAACAGGCTGAGCTGTTCTGTACAAGCCATGAGGAGCTGGTTTGTGTGCTGTGCGCTTCTTCAACACATCGCAAGTGTCCGGAGGTGAACAGGATCTCAGAGGTGGCCAATGAGAAGAGGGAAGAGCTGAAGGCTGAAGTGAATAAACTGGAAGACAGGGAGACGGCCATCATGGAAAAGGTGGAGTACACACAGGAAGGTTCAGTGTGTCTGTTGGGATGTTGTTTGGGGATCTGAGCCTGTGTCCATGTGGGTATTTGTTTGTTTGTGTGTGCGCACGTGTGTGTGTGTGTGTGTGTGTGTGTGTGTGTGTGTGTGTGTGTGTGTGTGTGTGTGTGTGTGTGTGTGTTCCATTGCAGTCCCAGTGCCAGTGATGTTATGAGATATCACTACAGGGCTGAGATTTAAAGCTTGCCAACTTGCCAACCGCACCTGAAAATCATGTAGGGGAAATTCAGTTTATGGTTTCAGTCACTTGGGTAATGATAATAAAATTTCCCTGTGTAGAAGAGATTCGGTAGACTGTAGTGGGCACTTGTATAGGCAACACAATGCACGTGCATCTGTCACATGAGTCCAGTATGTGAGAAAGCCGGGGCCATCTTCAGGAGACATCTTTCATCACTGAGCATCACGTCTGTGCAGTGAGTGACATGAGACTGGCTTTGATTTGGAGACTGGCTTTGATTTGGATTTGAACACATGGATTTTTTGCTGACAGAGGTGTGATCACCACGTCTGTGCGAGGAATTACATAAGACTGGCTTGGATTTGGATTTGAACACATGGATTTTTTGCTGACAGAGGTGTGTCTGTACAAGGAATTACATGAGACTAGCTTGGATTTGGATTTGGATTTGAACACATGGATTTTTTGCTGACAGAGGTGTGATCACCATGTCTATGCAAGGAATTACATGAGACTGGCTTTGATTTGGATTTGAACACATGGATTTTTGCTGACAGAGGTGTGTCTGTGCAAGGAATTACATGAGACTAGCTTTGATTTTAATTTGAACACATGGCAGACGGAGGTATGAAAATGTAAAACTACTTTGACTTTCCTGGTTAGGAACCTGAGTCATTCCTTGGTGGGGGCTGGCTAAAGCTTGGCACTGCAGTATGGGGTCATCTTGGGCCACCCCTCCAGAGGAGACCCAGCTGCATTTCAGGATTTCTTTATCAGCACAGTCAATGGCACTGCAACTGCTTGTGCCTGTCAACAGCTTAAATGGTTCTCATGCTTACTAACAAGTATAATGTTTAGTGAGATAGCTGTTTGGTTTACTCAATGGACAAAAAAAGAAAAGAGGAAAAGCATTGATTTCAGATTCATTGCTGGAAATGATCAAGATTTGTTTTTTTTTTTTTTTTCTTTCTGCTGGGGTTTATAGCTTCTGCGCTCACTTGAGTTACAGATGGCATGAGTTTTATTTGTTCTGATGTCATGAGTTTGATGTGAAAACTGACATTTTCAGTGATTCAGAGTATGGCTCAGTACACAACATCAGTGCTTATACTGTAAGTCTGTGTGATGATTGATGAAGTGAGTAGAGTATATCTTAGCTGGGGTTAATTCATTTTGACCAGCACTGTTTCCTTTATTAATTCTAGATTTCTGGTTATGCTTAAGATCTCTGTGGATTAAAAAAAAAATCCAAAAAATAGGAGTAGATTTCAAGGAGCATGAGCAGTATTTTATTTCACATTATGGAAATGATAAAACTGACACAATGTAGTAGATTATAAAACTTATCATGATGCTGAAGATACATCACCATAGTTGAGAAGATAAACTGTCATGGCTGAGAAGATAAACTGTCATAGTTCATAAGATAAACTGCCATGACATAGAAAATGAACTGTCATAGATCAGGAGATAAAGCGCAATGGTTCAGAACATAAACTGTTTCACTTCAGTAGAATGCCATGATCTACCATACTAAACATAACTGCCATGGTTCAGATGATAAATTGTCATCATTTCGATGATAAACTGCCTTTGTTTCAAATGATAAACTGGCATACTTCAAATAATGAATTGCGATGGTTCGGATGATAAATTACAATAGTTCAGACAATAGATTGCCATGCTTCTGATGATCAATTGCCGTAGACCATAGGATAAACTGTCATCTTTTGGATGATGAATTGTCACAGTTCAGAGGATATATCATCTTTTGGATGATGAATTGTCACGGTTCAGAGGATAAACCAACATCTTTTGGATGACGAATTGCCATGGTTCAGAGGATAAACCATCATCTTTTGGATGATAAATTGTCACGGTTCAGAGAATAAACCATCATCTTTTGGATGATGAATTGTCACAGTTCAGAGGATAAACTAACATCTTTGGGACAATGAATTGTCACGGTTCAGAGGATAAACCATCCTCTTTTGGATGATGATTGTCGTGGTCAAGAGGATATACTGTTATAGATCAGAAGATAAAAACTGCTGTGACTATGAAGATAAAAGTGCCATGGTTCAGATGATATACTGCATCATCTGGAAGATAATTGCTATAGTTCAGAAGTTAAACTTCCATGAGGTAGAATTTTAACAGCCTTGATGTGGAAAATTTTCTTTCTTTCTGCTGCTTACGCAGGCTAATACTCCTACGGACACTGCATGTATAGACAGGCAGTGGAGTTTTGTATGTATGACTATTTTTCATCCTGCCATTAAGGCAGCCATACTCCATTTTCAGGGAAATCTGGAAAATAAACTGCCGTCCTTCAAAAGATAAACTGCTACAATTCAGAAGATGTGTTGCTGTTAGATAGCAGATTAACTGCCATGATCTTAAAAATGGTCTGTCTAGACTCTAAACTACAATGTCTTAAAGATAAAATGCCATGATCTAGAAGATCAACTACCAGGATTTTAGCGATCTAGAAGATAAAATGCCGTGTGTAGAAGATAACATACCACAATCTAGAAGATAAACCACCATGATTTAAAAGTTAAACACCATGATCTAGAAGATAAAGCACCATAATTTAAAAGTTAACGCAATGATATCTAGAAAATAACTGCGGTAGGACAGTTATGGTGCTGACCGACTGCCCAGGGCAAGCAAGCAAGCACCTGCCGGCTGAGCAAGAGCAACCGTTCAGACACTTGCTGCAGAGAAATTAAAAGTCATCGTCATTTTGCCAATTTCAGATTATCATGGCCATGGCTTGGGATTCAACTTCTCAAAACTACCATTATAAAATCTTATGTCACTGTTTATGATGTAGACATTGGTTGTCAGTTGGAGCTTACAGGTTGTCAAGTTTGGGTGTCTTGTGGAGAAAAGGGCAAACAACAATAAATTGTGTTGCAGTTTCTCTGTTATTTGGTGCTCTGTAAAGTACTGCAGTTAGTGGGTAGGTGGTTTTGCTCAGCAGCAGATGAAAACTTTGTTAAAGTGCTCCCAAGGCAGGTCAGAAAAAAGTCTGCGTTATACCATGTAACTGCCGAAGTGCCATGGCTCAGAAGATAAATCTACACCATCTGTTGGTCAAGAGGATAAACTGAACGATGATAGTTCAGAAGATGAAATCCATGATCATAAAGATAAAACCATGATGATCCAGGAAACAAATTGCCATGATTAGTTTGCCAAAATTCAGGCGATGGAAAGCCATGATCCAGAACATCTGGGTAAGGGAAGAGGCACAACTCCATATGCAGTTAAACTTATGGAATGGTATTTAGGACAGAGTTAGCTCCCAATATAAATAGGTAATTTTCTCATGGAACTAAGGGGGTGTGTCTATTAAAGAGTGTACTTCTTTGTAGAAAATCATTAGAAGAGAACACTTTGCCAAGCCCCTCCTTTTTTCTTTCTTAAGTCTTTACAAGTTATTGTCTATGTCTTTGTGGGTTGACATATATTGCAATGAAATGGCAATGTACATACAGACCTGATCAGTTATTGTTAACATAGAATAAGCTGAAAGCATAGAAAAGACTGACTTAAAGTTCATATTATTGGTTAGAAAAAATACGGTTGTGTTCAGATGCAGTTTTACTGTATTTTTGTACATGTTGTAAATATCAAGTTGAAACTCTAAATATTTTATTTTGCTGCTTTTTGTCAGATCAGATCAGTCAGCTAGATATCCAAGTGTCTGATGGCCAGCCAAGTTCAAGGCCATGAAGGATGAAGTCAAGGCCATGTTTGATGACCTCCAAATGTCAGTGGAAGCCCGGCGCCAAAAGCTGAACTTGAAAATTCACAGAGAGAAGACGACCTTCCTGGCTGAAAGAAAATCCTCCAAATTGGACCTGGAAGACCTCTCAAGGTGACCTGTCAGCTCACAGAAGTACTGTCCAACGCCTGATCTCTTCTGCCACGGACAGTTCTCTCTGCTGGCCATGGTGGGAAAGCTGAAGTCACGTCTGGCTGCTCTGGAGTCCCAGGTGCTCCCTGACGACCCCAAGACGACAACCGGGAGTCTGACCCTGAACTCCAACACAGTGAAGAAAACAAAGAAAGCGATCACTGCCAATGGCAAGCTGACAGATTCAAGTGCCCTTCAAAAGGTAAATAACTACTGTAACTATTAACATTCTGTAAGGTTCTCACATTGGTAGTGAGACTAAATCAGCTTTTTGAGAGGAGGTATCACTGATGAAGGAGTGAACACACTCATAGCTACCCACATTGGTATTTCAGTAAAGAAACTGGTATTGAAGCACTGAACACACTTAAGGTATATGTACTGGTATTCATACTGTATAATCTGTATTCATCAAAGGTACAATTCTTGGAGCATTGAACACACTGTAAGATACCCACATTGGTATTCAAATGGTATTATGTTCTTTCAGTAACAATACTGCTATTGAAGCACTGAGCACACTTTAGATGTGTCTGCATTGTATTCATACTGTATTATCTGTTTTGATCAAAGGTGCTATTCTTGGATAGTGAACACACTGCAAGCTACCCACATTGGTATTCATACTGTATTATCTGTTTTCATCAAAGTGCTATTCTTGGACTAGTGAACACACTGTAAGCTACCCACATCGGTATTCATACTGTATTATCTGTTTTGATCAAAGGTGCTATTCTTGGATAGTGAACACACTGTAAGCTATCCACATTGGTATTCATACTGTATTATATGTTTTCATCAAAGGTGCTGTTCTTGGACTGGTGAACACACTGTAAGCTACCCACATGGTATTCATACTGTATTATCTGTTTTCATCAAAGGTGCTATTCTTGGACTGGTGAACACACTGTAAGCTATCCACATTGGTATTCATACTGTATTATATGTTTTCATCAAAGGTGCTGTTCTTGGACTGGTGAACACACTGTAAGCTACCCACATTGGTATTCATACTGTATTATCTGTTTTCATCAAAGGTGCTATTCTTGGACTGGTGAACACACTGTAAGCTGCCCACACTGGTATTCAAACTGTATTATCTGTTTTCATCAAAGGTGCTGTTTGGACTGGTGAACACACTGTAAGCTACCCACATTGGTATTCATACTGTATTATCTGTTTTCATCAAAGGTGCTATTCTTGGACTGGTGAACACACTGTAAGCTGCCCACACTGGTATTCATACTGTATTATCTGTTTTCTTTCATCAAAGGTGCTGTTCTTGGACTGGTGAACACACTGTAAGCTGCCCACATTGGTATTCAAACTGTGTCATCTTTTTCCATCAGTAGGAAGGAACTCTAGGGAGAGCTTCCATTGCGGAAGGTTCTGTTGTGCATTCCCAGTCCTCTCCTGCACCAGTAAACCCTGGTCCATGCTCTTGACATCACAGCTGTTGCGGACTGTGATTTGTGGCCTCCTGCCATGTAGAACTTCAATGTTGGAGCTTTTGAAGGTGTAGAGCTTTCTCCCACAGTGCTCAGCACATGTGTGATCTCCTTGAGCACTTGGTTAAGATTAAGATTAAGATTAAAATCATAGTCCCATCAACAGCAGAGGTTATCTCAGGACTGTCACCATGTTTCAAACTACCACGTATATATGTTAAAAAAAGACTAAAAGCAAAACCTTACCCACCCATTAAAAACAGATTAAAAGAACCAGTCCTAGGATTAAAAACCAACACACGTTGAAATAAGATAAGACACATGTTGCCCACAGCCCAGCCGACCGCAAAGGGCCACACCAGGGCCGTCACCATGTTAAAATCAACTCACAAGTCAGTCATTCACACAATTCTTTAAAATACAAAAAAACCCATCCAAAAGTTTGTTAAAAATCTTTCCACTGTAAAATCTCAGATCCGATGAAAAATGTTAAATTCTTTCAAGAACTCAAAGATCGTGTCAGGCGGAACGTCTCTGAACAAGGTTTTCATGGAATCTGCTGTAAAATGTTGTGTCTCACATCGTGCAAGTCCCAACACTCTAAAAGAATATGTTTCATTGTGAGTGGAACATGACATGGAATGCACCACGGAGCTTCTTCACTCTTTAAAAGGTACGAATGGGTAAAATACGAATGGCCGGTGAGCAGCCGGCACAGAACTGTTTCTTCTTTACGACCACCAGACGAAGATGAGATGAACTCCTTTAGGTCTGGACATATCTGAAAGAATTTGTTATCTGTGTATTCCAATCCTCTTGCCAGAGGTCTCTGACATAATCATTAATTTTGGGTTTCAGATCTGAGCAGGGGATAGGTGTGTTTGACAGTTTCTATCTTGTGGCATTCTTGGCCAAACGATCAACCATTTCGTTCCCTTCAATGCCAACATGACCAGGAACCCAAGCCAGAATAATGTTGTAACCCTCCACTTTCAACTTGGTAAAAAGTTCAAAAAAGTGTAAAGCACTTGGTTGTGCCTCCATGTGTACCTTCTCTGGGCTAGTGCTGCATTGCATGAACTCAGGACATGTTTCACTGTTTGTTTGCCATGACAGGGTGATACTATTCTTAAAGCTGTCAATGCACTGTAGGCTGCCCACATTGTATTCATATTGTGTCAGCTTTTCCCAGTAGAGGTACTATTGTTGAAGCAGTCAACACACTGTAGGCTACCCACATTGGTATTCAAACTTCATTACATAGTCTTTTTCCATTAAAGGTACTACTGTTGAAGCATGGACACAGTGGAGGCTATCCACTTAGGACTGCAGATTGTAGTGTTTATTTGTTTTTTTTTATTTCATTTGCTACTACTTCTAAAACCATGGACACACTATAAGCCACTCAATTGGTGTGCAAAGCATACCTTTTTTTCACAAAATACTATTACTACTGAAACAATGAGAATGCTGTAAGCCACTCACAATGGTGTGCAGCATGTAGTGTTTTTTTTTTTTTTTTTTCTCAAAGGCTTTACTTTGAAGCAATGAAAATTCCATATGTTTCTCAAGTTGTGGAACATGTACAGTATCTGTTTTTAGTTGTTGTTGTTGTTGTTGTTGTTTTTCACAGAAGCTATTACTGTTAAAGAAAAGGAAACACTGTAGGCTTCTCAAATTGGAGTGCAAACTATAATGTCTGTTTAGTTCATGTCAAGTGTTGACGTTGGTTTCTGTGGAAGGAGAATGTCCATGTTTCCACAGCTGTCTGATTTCCCATCTCTATGTTTCCCCAAGTCTCTGTTTACCCATATCTATGTTTCCCCAAGTCTCTGATTTCCCATCTCTATGTTTCCCAAGTCTCTGTTTTTACCATATCTATGTTTCCCCAAGTCTCTGATTTCCCATCTCTATGTTTCCCCAAGTCTCTGTTTACCCCCATATATATGTTTCCCAAGTCTCTGTTTCCCCATATTTATGTTTCCCCAAGTCTCTGTTTCCCCATATCTATGTTTCCCCAAGTCTCTGTTTCCCCATATCTGCGTTTCCCCAAGTATCTGTTTCCCCATATCTATGTTTCCCTGAGTCTCTGTTTCCCCTAGTCTCTGTTTCCCCATATCTATGTTTCCTCAGGTCTGTGTTCCCCTGGCTCTACATTCCCCTGTTTTATATTCCTCTCTCTGTTTTGCTCTTGACTGGGTATAAAACATATTAAAAGAAACAAACCTGAAAACAAACCATTGACGCATCAACACCCAAACCTCTCCATCCATCACAGCAATGCAAGCACCAAGACACCCGTGTCATTTTGTTTTATTGAAAAAGAAAAGAAAACAAAGAAGACACAGATACTGAGATAGTGAATTCAATTAGTTATGGCAGAAGTATGCTTGACAGATAAATCAAAGACTGATTAATTGTATCCAGTAACAGCATCCCATCAAAATACCAGCAGTTTAAGTGGAAAACAGTCAGTCTGTAAATGAAAATTTATGGCTGTAAGAGAAAGTATCTAATTTATCAGTGGAAAATGATCACTCTGTAAACAAAAATCGATGGCTATAGGAGAAAGTAGCTGATTTATCAGTGGAAAACAATCTGTCTGTAAATAAAAATTGATGGTTATAAGAGAAAGTAGTTAATTTATCAGTGGAAAATGATTGGTCTGTAAATAAAAAATTAATGGTTATAAGAGAAAGTATCTCATTTATCATCATAGGGATAAGAGGGAGGGGGAGGGGGGGATGAGGGTCAGTAAAATTGTTCATCAAATCTATAGTCAAATACTCAACCAGGGAGAAAGAACGAAAAACATTCTTGCAGAAAAAAACTGTATTTGATGATGCTTTACAGAGGACCTAATGGTCTGTGGAAGGTAATGCAGCCCCCACCCACCCACTCCCCACCAGGAGAGATTGCTCTTTTGATGAAGAAAACATTAAATTAAATCTCAGTCACATTTGACTCATGCAAACCTGAAACAGCCTGAAGACTACAGCATGACCCATGTTCACATTGAATAAAAAGAGAAAAAGGAAATGAATATCGATTTACATACCAAAATCTCAAATCCCATAAAACGGTACGGTTTTTTGAGTCCCGAATATAGACCAGACGAAAATCAGCTGTAAAACAAAAGCACTAAATCAGTGTCTGTAAGATGATTTGATTGACATTCTTTTGACAGATAGATTTCAGTATGTTGGTATTTTAGAAGCAAAATCTGTGGTGTTCCTTGGAGGAATATTTTAAGACAGACCCAATAAACCTGACATTCTAAACTCTCTCTGTTGCTTTTAACTGTTTTTGACAAACTTTAAAACCAACTGCAGTGCTTTTAATGATAAAAAAGTAGAAGCAAAATACAAGCCTTCAATATTGACAAGTTGGTTAAGAGGACCAACAGAAATTTGAAAGTGAAAAATGTAAAAAAAAATATTCATTGGTAACAATATCCCCCAAATAAGCATGATATTTATGGCTGTAAACTACAACCTGCAGATGTGGAGAAATACTATGGGGTCAAAGTTGACCAAATTATCAGGGAGGATTGCATATCATGTGTTCATAATATAATTGAAAGCCATTGTCGGAAAGGTAAATGAAACATAAGGGTTGGCTGCACATCATATTTATGTATATTCCATTATTTTTCCAGTCATTTTGCTGGGCTATGAGCAACATCATCCCTCACTCCCTCTCTCTCTCATTCATGTGTATAGAAGCAGATCTACAGGAAGTAAGAGTTGTGCTACTTGCTTTTTATTTACTGTTTGCTGCTCCCTACCTCATTTCAAGTGCACAGGCCTGATATTGTGATCAAGAGAGAGAAAGAGATATGAGAGAGAGGAAAAGACAGAATATGGAATGAACTGTTTACAAATTGCTGTTTTTGTCAGTGACATGTTTGGTGGGCTGTTGACAGGACAAACCTGCTGATGCCAAGCATCTTTGGTGTGGTGAGTACTGTCGCCAGTCTCCTCTCTGTCTGGCTATCTGGCTGTCAAGATTGCTGTCTGTCCCTTTTCTGTCCCTCGTCCTCAGTGACAATCTATGCGAGTCAAAATCTCCAAAATTCAGAGTGAGAAATGTTGTGCAAAGATGGTTGTAATGAATATCTGTCGTAATGAAGTGAATATTTTCTCCTGATGAACTATTTTTTTTGTGTGTAAGGCTTAAAAGAAAATGATTGCGGTTATGGAAATTTGTTCAGAACAGGAAAACTCAAAAACAAAAACAAAAAAACTCAAAAGAAATAAGCAGAAACGCTCCCACGCACGCATACACACACACACAAAAGACACACACACACACACACACACACACACACACACACACACACACACACACACACACATGCACACACACACACACACACACACACACACACACACACACACACACATACACAAATTCAAACCTACCAATCAAAGATTAAATTCCTTGCCGTCTGATCTTTCGTTCAACCTGTTGAAACCCGAGGAGGAAAATAATTTTCATGCCATCTCCAGAAGCTTGATATCTTGTTTTGAGCAGGCAAAAAGAGTGTTTTTGCCCTTCTACTAAGAATTTCTTCATAAATCCATTTGTACTAAAAAAAGAATGTTTTCTTCTAGTCCTGTCAAAGCTGTTCTTTGTGTTATTTGTTCTTATTGCACTACAGTGATTATTTTTCCTTGACTCGGCCATCTTGATAGTAATGTGTATTGATCAACTTGATCATCAAGTATTTCAAAATATTCATCATCCATCAAATGCTGTCCCTGAGACTGGATTCTTTCACATGCCTGTATTCAGCCTGGACACACATACAGGAGGTGCTGAGATAGATCAGCAGGTGTTTCCCTAGGTGACCAGGGGTATATACAAGGAGGTCGGTCTGTACCTAGGTTGACCTGGGTGTGCATATACAGAAGGTCTTCACAGAGTTCAGGTCAGTCTGTACCTAAATTGAACTGAGCAACACACAGGGCATTGAGACAGTTCAGGAGGTCAGCCAGTAACTAGGCTGACTTGGGTATACACACGGAAAGTGTTCAGTCAGTTCAGGAGGTCAGTCTGTACCTTGGTTTGGTTGTCCTCAGTTATACACACAGAAAGTGTTTAGACAGTTCAGCTCAATCTATACCGTGGTTGACTTACGTATGGACACAGTGTTTGGACAATCCAGGTAAACCTTACGCAAGTTGACCAGAGTATACACACAGCAGGTGTTCAGACTATTCAGGTAAGTCTGTATCTAGGTTGACCTGAGTATACATATAGAAGGTGATTAACATTTTCTCAAGGAGTCCGTCTGTACCTAGTTTGACCTGAATGTATCAACAAAAGATATATAGACAGGTCAGTTGGTATGGATGACATGTTACACATAGCAGAACCTTCCCCGAAGTTGGTGTATGGCAACCTTAGGGCAGGATAAAAAACGGTCATGCACACAAAACTCCACTCCCTTTGTAGGGTAGATGGGATTAATACTTGCCTGTCCATATAGGGAGAAGAAGAAGAAGTCTGTACCCAGGATGACTTAAGTAAGTGCACAGGTGTTCAGACAATGCAGGAGGTCAGTGTTTACCTAAAGGGTGACAAAGGTATACACACAGAGGGTGTTCAGAGAGTTCAGGAGGTCAACCTGTACCAAAAGGTGGACCTAGGTAAAACAGGCTGAATACGTACAGTTCCAGTTTGCCCAAGGAGACTGACAGATCAGCTTTGGCCTCACCTCAGATGTTCTTGATTCTTATCATCAGTGGTTTGATAGTGTGTGTGTGTGTGTGTGTGTGTGTGCGTGTGTGTGTGTGTTGTGTGTGTGTGTGTGTGTGTGTGTGTGTGTGTGTGTGTGTGTGTGTGCATGCATGCGCACTTGGGTGTATGCTTGTGTTAGTTTGAGTGTGTGTGTGTGTGTGTGTGTGTGTGTGTGTGTGTGTGTGTGTGTGTGTGTGCGGCTCATGCATGTGTGTGTGAGTATGTGTGTGTTGAAAGTTTTGGTAGAATAATGAAACCTAGCGTCAAAGCAGAACATGACATTTTGTGGATAACGGTCTTGCCTGGTTTCTCATCGAGTATGGGAGCAATTTCTGAAGAGATTGGTGTCTCATCACAGGTAGATCACTTCCCTTTGAAGGACCAGAGTATGCTGCTGTCATGAAATGTGGCGATCGTGTCAGACGGGGAAGAGACTGGGTCTGTGGATCAGAGGTATTGAATGTAACAGATGGATTGAAAGAAGTGGTTGGGAGCAGTGTAAGACATGAGTAATGAACCTGGGAATTGTACCTTGGTCCAATTGTTGTAACTTAGAAAAGACATTTTTTAAAGGAATTTAAAGTAAATCCACTAGTTAACATGGACAAACAAATCACAAGACAAAACACGACACATTTTGATCTCATAGGCCTTCTTCAGGCAAGATATACAAGATTCAGGACAATGAAAATGAAGAATGAGTAATCACTTACCTGTTCAAATTTGGTGCAAAATGATGGTCATAATATTGCATGCATTTTATTACGTCTTATTGACTTGTTCTTAAGACATGATTGATTCAATGCCCATCTTGTGCCAAAATTGGGAAGATGTATGTGTGTGTGTGTGTGAGTGTGTGTGTGTGTGTGTGTGTGTGTGTGTGTGTGTGTGTGTGTGTGTGTGTGTGTGTGTGTGTGTTGGGGAGGGGGGGGGGGGGGGTTATTGGTGTGTGTGTGTGTGTATTGTGTAGTTATTATTTTGGTTTGTGTTATTGTTCTTGTTACTAAGTCATCTTTTGAAGAATTATTTCTCACAATCAAAGGCACACACATGCACACACACACTTGCACGTATGCACACATACATGCACATGTGTGCATGCACACACAACATGCACACTTGTGCACATATACACACACATACGCACATGCACACACTCATGTAAATGCATATACCCCCATATACTCGGGCACACACACACACACACACACACACACACACACACACACACACACACACACACACACACACACACACACGCACACACACACACACAGAGATCTACATGTGCAGATGCGTGTGTGCACGAGCATGCTCACACAAGCCCACAGATCACGCATGCATGCACACACACACACACACACACACACACACACACACACACACACACACACACACACACACACACACACACACAAACACACACTCACACTCTTACACACACACACACACACACACACACACACACACACACACAAACACAAGTGTGCGCATGCATGCGCGCGCACACACACACAACATACACATATGCACATGCATTCTGGCACCACATACACCGGCACACACACTTGGGCCCATGCCCACACACCCATGCACACACATGTACACACACATGTACATCGATAATAATGGCACAGCCAATGTTAGGCAGGTTACTCAAAAGTCTGACCAGTACGTTAGGATAATGCATAGGTCAGTATCTGCTTAAATATAGGCAAGAGACCTTCTTCTTAAATTCTCTCATCTTAGTCTTTAATTCATCAGTCCTTCAGCTTTAAATCATGCACTGTGTGGTCTTAAAACATAGCGGATATGGTGTAGTGTATATGGACTAGTCCATACGCAGTGACATCTCCTTGATGAAACCGCAACTGAAACTTTTGACCAAAACTATAACATTTTCAAACTCTTTATAGTAAGCGTCCACTGTAATTTGTTGCTAGCAGTCAGCAGATTTTTTGTTGTATTTATACTCTATTACATGGACAAATTGTGGATTGGATTTTTTCAATGTTTCTACACTTAATTTTTCTATGGTTATTTTTTCCTTTGTTTGGTTTGTTTGTTTGTTTTTGTCTATGAATCATTTGTTTTTACTTTTTGAGAGACTTATGTCTTGATGGTTTTTTTTGCCTTCCAGGGATGGATCGCCTCCAGGTCTGGGTACTGTCACTAAAGTTCCATCAGATCTGAAATCCGGATTGGTACATGTTTCATGGGACTGTGGTGGATCAAACAGTTACTGTATGGGAATATACAACAGATATGATCTGCAGCGTGCAAGTGAAGATTAGACAAGACAAGCTGGCCTGGTAGTGAGGAATCCATAGACTTGGTGTAATGAAGAAACACTTCTATTGGTTAGTGCAACATGACTCTGAATTTGAGTGAAGCTTGTAAGTAATGAATGGATAGAACTAGCTGGCTTGGCGATGAGTTCATGGCTTTCACAGAACAAGTCAACACTACATGGACAAAATGAATCTTCACACAAGATGAACTTACTGTTGTATGCAAAGGTTGTAAATGATGCTTAGAACATCATAATTTTTTATTTTTCACTTTTGACATATATTGACATTTTGTGTGTGTTTTTTCATGAAATCAGAGTGATTTTTTTTTTCTTCATTGTCTTTTGACATTTACATATAAGGAATCTCCATGGGCCATATTGAAAGTTGAAATTGTTCACCATCCTCCTTTTCTCTTACCACCAGGAAGTCAAAGAGGGAATGTGTGGATAATTTTGATTGGAAGTCACATGACGTTATAGCGGTGATTGTCTCGACAGGTTATAGAGAAATAAAGATACAACATTATTGGGGCAGTCCAAATGAAAGTAGCTTAGAAGCAGCACCCAACCCAACTCCCAAAACTGGATTCTTAAGGTGGTGAACTGGAAAAGTGGTAACCAGAGCAGAAAGACAACAACATAGGAACCAGAAACGAGCACATTACAAAGGAAGTTTCTACCCACACCCACAAAATGGTAAAGCCCTAGTTTAGAATCTCCAGCCTCACTCTGTATGTCTTCATCAATTCACTGGCACTCAATGACAGATGGCTAGCAGAGAGCGAATCAATGATATCGACTGAAAGGGGTGCTTCATAAAACCACTCCCAAACTGTGTCATCAGTGCCCTTATATGCCTGTTTTCAAATTTGGCACAGTCCCCTCTTACTCCACTCTCTGGTCTGAATCAGATTGATTCTTGTGTGGCCGGAATAACTCGGTTGGTAGAGTGCTGGACTCATAATCTTGGTGATCCTGGGGTTGCAGGTTCAAATCTCTGCCGGGCCATTTTTGGTACAGGGGGATTTTTCCCTTGGAGTTAACACTGGTTCTGATTCCGTTTCCCTGAACAGTCCATCGAATGAGACTGTAAACCGAGGTTCCATGTGTGAATGCATTCATAACATCTTGCACACACATAAAATCCCATCACCATCATTCAGAAGAGGAGGCCAGTTTGGCCGTTGATATGGGCGACACAATATAGCATGCACTCTTTCCCCAAAGTTGGAGTATGGCTGCCTTAATGGCGGGATAAAAAAAACGGTCATACACACAAAACTCCTCCTCCCCTTAGTTGGATAGATGGGATTAATATACTTACCTGTCTATACAGGGAGTGTCCACAGGAGTATCAGCCTGCGTATGCAGACAGAAAGAAAGATTGATTCTTTACGCTTGATTTTTTATGCTTTAGTGATATTTATTTTGTATCCAACCAACCAGAATTACACTTCACCTTTCCTGCATCTGTACTTTGATTCCCTTCTCTCAGCTCAGCATTATTCTTTAATGTGATGATGACGACATCTTGCTGAATAGTCTTCATGATGGAAGGCAAAAAAGTGCTGCAGGGGACTTAACTCCTAGCAGTTTTTTTGTCTTTTTTTTAGATTGATACTCAGACATTCGGCCCGGATCATCGTGACACTACTTTTGCTCCATTTTTTTGCTGTTTGATGGCTGACATTATGTGCAAAAGTCACCTAAGACCAAGACTGGATGTGACTAAGCTTGGTTAGAGAAGCAGTCATGATACAGAGTTAATGTACACACTGAAGCAGCAGAGTAGGTCTTCTTTTAATTCTGGTCACGGTAGGGAAGGAGGCGTATCAGGGAAGGTGGGAAGGCTGATCAAGGAGTGAGCTGGTTGAACTGGAGAAGTTCCGCTGTATCAGGCAAGCCTGACTTTTGACCTTTATCCTGGTGACGTTAGCTCTACTTCCATCGTTTCAGTGTCATGCAGTGAAGTCATCACCTTTATCCTGGTGACATCAAGCTCTACTTCCATCGTTTCAGTGTCATGTAGTGAAGTCATCACCTTTATCCTGGTGACGTCAAGCTCTACTTCCATCGTTTCAGTGTCATGTAGTGAAGTCATCACCTTTATCTGGTGACGTCAAGCTCTACTTCCATCGTTTCAGTGTCATGTAGTGAAGTCATCAGACTGCAGCTGCCTGGACACTTGGTTAGGATGGGGGATTAAAAAAAAACATAAAAGAAGGGAAATCATATTTTTTTTAGATTGGTTCATTTGTTGTGCATAATCAGAAATCTAAATGATTGCACTCTGTAAGGTGACGTTAATATTTGTGATGGTGTGTGCCCCCCCATGGGGATGCTGTGAGCTCTTTCAGTACAAATACTTGCCCACTTCAAGAAGGTCTCTGCTGATGATTTCCTCTCTTCTGTGACTCTCTCTGACTTTGTCATTTTCATTTTCTGTCTTTCTTTACTGCCGTTGTCATTTCATTTTCTGTCTTTCTTTACTGCCGTCTGCTGATTTTTCTGCCTGCCATGTGTGTGTGAGTGTGTGGGTGTAGCTGTGGGTGTGGCTGCATGTGAGTGTGCGTGTGTGGGTGTAGATGTGGGTGTGGCTGCATGTGTGTGTGTGTGTGTGTGTGTGTGTGTGTGTGTGTGTGTGTGTGTGTGTGTGTATGTGTGTGTGTGTGTGTGTGTGTGTGTGTGTGTGTGTGTGTGCATGTGTGTGTGTGTGTGTGTGTGTGTGTGTGTGTGTGTTCAGTGTGTGTGTGTGTGTGTGTGTGTGTGTGTGTGTGTGTGTGTGTGAGTGTGTGTTACTCACTGTGTGTGTTTGGGTGTGTGTGTCTGCATGTGTGTGTGAGAGTGAGAGAAAGAGAGAAATCCTGCGTCTGGGCATGTGTGTTTTTGAATGACTGAGAGCTAGAGGAGGGTGGAAGGAGAAGGGAAGTGCACCCCAGGTGTATTTCAGTTGGTGCTTTACTGTCACTGTGACTTTGTTGTTTAATTGGTGATCAGGCCTTTGCTGATGAGGGAACGCCACATTGTGTGCTTTTATGACTCCATTATATTCATTGTCGTTATTCTTACTATGATTATTACTATCATTATTATCATTTTTAGGATCGTTTATATTATAAACTTTTAATTTGGAGATGACTAATGGAATAGTTACCCTCAGCAAGGCAGAGTCTTATCAGTCTTTAGGATGTCAATATAAAAGCTGTTTAAATGGTAGTAAACAGTTCTGCTGTGTATGTTGTTTTTTTGTGAAAGACAGGATGTTTTTATTGCTGTTGTACAAATGGCCATGTTTTTTTTTCTTTCTGTATGTGGTTACGGCCCTCACAGGGCCTTGTGAGGTATGGTGGGTGATGACCCCATTGACACTGAAACTGTGATGAAAACAGCAACTTTACTTTTCTACAACTAGAC
>JADBJO010001782.1:373809-378612 GCA_016801955.1 Conus betulinus | reverse complement strand
CCAGTATTGACTCGTTAGCCTTTTAAAATTGCATTAGGACTTCCCCGATGGGCTTCAATTGATTTGACGTACAAGGAGGCTGGTGTGTTACCCTTAAATGAACACAGGCTAAGTTGCGCCTGTAATTTTACAGTGAGGGCTAGAACCATCCCAAATTCAGTAATGACTGAACTGGATGGCAGCACGTATATTTCAAGAGAGATCCGTAACAAATCGGTATACATGTCCCCTAGGTGATTATGTTTCCCCATTGTTTCAGAACTGCAACCTGTCTCTTGATGGTATTGCCCAGGTTCCATGTTGTTCATACCCTTCGTGGTTGTCAGAGCAGGCTGAAATAATCTACTCTTACGGAGATTTAAATAAAAAAGATAATCCTCTGTTACTATCATCCTATGCCAAGACTTGATAGACAGGAAATACGATTCCCCATCTACACATTTTCACGGATGGTTCTGTTTTAGATTCTTCCGATGTTGGGGCTTCCTTTGTAATACCAGCGCTTAGCATCAGAAAGAAATTCCATATTACGAAAGGATGTTCTATATTTACAGCAGAGTTATTTGCTATTTTGAAAGCACTAGATTTTATACTTGACATGCCCGTTATACATAGACAAATACTTATACTATCGGACTCAAAATCAGCGCTTACGGCTTTTACATTGTCAATCAAAATCTAGTCGTTCAGACTTGGTGTGTGTGAGATGAAGCTATCCACATTCTGACAAGTTCAATCTGGAACATAAGACAGATACAATATCTTGAAGATTCAGCTCGGAAGCACAGATGGGATATGACGAAACCAACAAAGCAAATGCTGTAATCCTCCAGGGCCAATCCCAAATCGTAACCTTGTACATAGGCTGCGGGTTAATGGTTGGTTAGGTAGGTATTTAAAACCGGCACCTGCTTGTGCATGTGGTCAGACTCTCGATATCCCTCATTTTTATTTGACTGTACTAGTACAAAAAATCACTTTCAGCCTCTTCATGATAAGATGAAGTCCTTCAAGCTTCCGTTGACTTTGTCAAGTGTTTTTAATCCCGTTATGAGAACGGCTGGAGCCTGGCAATGTTGGCTGTTACTCTTATTAAATCTCATCCACTTGGAAGATATTTTTAATTCTTCACACCGCCCCACCCTCTCCTCGATGCCTCCCCCCCCCTAACAGGTTTTGTTTGTTTGTTTTTTTTTTAACCAATTCGCGAATTTTTGAAACGTTAAAAATCTTATTCAAGGCATATTCCATATCAGTATGGTTCGGCGTCTAATTTGCACGTAGAGCAAGGCTTTTCATCCCCCCCCCCCCCCCCCCCCCCCCCCCCCCCCTTCCTCCCTCTTCTCCCCTTCCCCAATCCATATATACCCCCATAAGCTGTTCGACTCTTACGAGTAAGTAATATGTCAGCCAGTTCCATACTTTAATGACCCTTGACTACCATGTATTGGATATACATGTAGTCACACAGAATTGGTGTTTCTGAATTCCGGTATATATGGCTCTCAGTGTGTCAGTGTGTGTGTGTGTGGTGTGTGTGTGTGTGTGTGTGTGTGTGTGTGTGTGTGTGTGTGTTATGTTAGTGTATGTAGAAATTATCTCCTCTATAGGCTTATTGCTTTGATGTTTGGACAAACGAACGAATGAACGAAGTTTAATGCTGTTAGGCTGTAAAAGCCCTTTAAGCAAATCGGCGGGATGTACAATAACAAAACGCGACTCAATTTCGATTTTATTAACATGGAAACCACAGCAATATCCTGTTTTTTTTTTTTTTTTTCTTTACGTGATGAAATCATGACGAGAAAATGTCACTGGTGTTCACTGTCAGTTCTGACGACGGTCACCCCAGGTAAACTGGATCAGTCCGTGGACAGCGTGCAGCACATGCACACATGCTTGGTCTCTGCATGCTTCGTGTTGCCGATGCGTCTTCCTTTCCAAATGCAGGACAATTTAAGATTCCTCTTATGACATGTGTCTTTCTTCCTGGTTGTTAAACCAGAAAAAGCGATCGTCTTCCGAACACGGATCGCAGGAATATTCTTGAAGGTCGTCGTCTGATTCACACAGCAGCACACTTTACATCATCCGTTTGATGGAACACATCCTTCCGAAATACTTTTTGTCTATAGCTTGCTCCAAACTTGTGTCGATGTCCGACTGGTGGATTTCTGGGCCCCTGCTGTTGCGCACCGACCGACGGATCGGGGTGCGAGCACCGAAGCGTATCCTGAATGGGCGTGGATGTGTATGTGCGTGCGCGCGTATGTGTGCGTGCATGCGTGTGTTTTTATGAGAGTGAATGCATGTGTGTACGAGTGCTCGAGTATGAGTGTGTGTGTGTGTGTGTGTGTGTGTGTGTGTGTGTGTGTGTGTGTGTGTGTGTGTGTGTGTGTGTGTGTGTGTGTGTGTGTGTGTGTGTGTGTGTGTGTGTGTGTGTGTGTGTGTGTGTGTGTGTGTGTGTGTGTGTGTGTGTGTGTGTGTGTGTAAGTCTGTGTGTGAGTGTGCAAGTTTGAGTGTATGTGAGGGTATGTGTGTTCGTATTGAGATGCGTGTATATTGTGTATTTATGTAAGTGCGTACTTTTGTGTGTGTGCGCGCGGGCACGCGCGTCCGTATGTGTGTGTGTGTATGTGCGTGAGTACGCACGCGCGCATGTGTGTGCGCTTGTGTGTGTATGTGTGTGTGCGCGTACGTTTTGTGTGTGTTAATTATGCTTCTTTGCTTTGAATGAAAAACGTTGAGACGTTTTTTTTTCGAGTCGTGGGAAGAGAGAGAGAGAGAGAGAGAGAGAGAGAGAGAGAGAGAGGAGAGAGAGAGAGAGAGAGAAGGAGAGAGAGAGAGAGAGAGAGAGAGGAGACAGACAGACAGACAGACAGACAGACAGACAGGCAGACGGGAGAGCGAGACAGGCAGAGACTTGCTGCCTCTGTCTCTGGGAGAGAACACAGAGAGAGAGAGAGAGAGAGAGAGAGAGGGGGGGGGTATTTTGCATGATCTTAGAGCTTTTCTTTTGTTTTCATAAGGCAGATCCCTTCATGAACACGATGGGGAAGAAGGGATAAAAAAAAAGAGAGTTAAACAATTTCAAAAAGCTACAAAAGGAAAAAAAAAGTTGTTAAACCATATTTTCTTAAATTCAGGTCACAGCACCGCATATTTGAAATCGAGTGACTTACAAAGAATTATGGAGAGAGAGAGAGAGAGAGAGAGAGAGAGAGAGAGAGAGAGAGAGAGAGAGAGAGAGAGAGAGAGAGAGACAGACAGACAGACAGACAGACAGACAGAGACAGAGACAGACAGAGGGCAAATGCATAGCCAGGTATGCAAAGGGAAACAGCGTGGTGAGGGTTGGAGGGAAGGGGTAGGTGGGGTAGGGAAGGGGGATGGGGGACAGACGCCGATGGGGTTCTCTCCGTCAGCCGGTGCTTCTCTGATGATTCAACGATTTAACAGGTGCTCCGCTCTGTGTCACACAGCTGGGTTTCTTTTTCTTTTTCCTTTCTTCCTTTTTTTTTTTTTTAGTTTGTTTGTTTGTTTGTTTCCTTTTTCTTCTTCTTCTTTTTTTGTTTTTTGTTTTTTTTTTGTTTTTTTGTATTAAGTGCTTCACACCGAGAAACGCTCACACAGCCGTCATATTTTCTCCATGAGACACGATGTCGTCCGAAACATACATCAAACCGATTTTCTTTGCGTTTCAGTTTTAAGACGTCGCGTTCATTCTTCCTGATCTCATGCCTGTTGGGGGCAATGTGACATCGTTTGGGGACGCAACGATCTCTGCAGCTGTCTGTACACGTCACTTCTGAGCCACAGGGCAGACAGAGATGAACAACCACCCCTGTCTTTCACATCGTCTGCACAGGAGTTTGTTTAAGGTCTGCCTCAAGGACGACCTTCAGTGTACCCAGTGCCACGAAGAAAGAGCTGAGCAGATTGTCTGGTCCTCACACTGATCTGAAACCCAAAGAAAGAGTTGAGCAGATTGGCTATCATTCACACTGATCTCAAACGCCAAAACACAGGCTTATGTCAAAGACCTCTGGCAAGAGGAATGAAACTCGCAAAATGATAACAAACTGCTCCAAATCCGTCCACACCTGAAAGAGTTTGTACCATGTTCCCGAGGTGGCCGTAAAGAAGAATGGGTTTTGTGCCGTTTGCATACAGGCCACTCCTTTTACACCCATTCTTATCTTTTAAATGGTGAAGAAGCTCCGTGGGTGCATTCCATGTCATGTACCACTCAAGGTGAAACTAATTTTTTTTTTAAGAGTGTTTTGCGATTTGCATGACGTGAGACATAAACATTTTACAGCAGATCCATGAAAACTTGTTCAGAGATGTTGCAGTTGACGTGATCTTGGAATTTCTGATAGATCATTTTTTTCATCTGATCTAAGATTTTACAGCAAAAAAAATCTTAAAAACAAAAAAAAAATCCTGTGTGTTTTTAGAACGAGTATTTTAGAGAGATGTGTATGAATAAGAGTTTTTTTTTTTTTAATGACTTGTGAATTGACTTGAACGCAGTGACAGCCCTGACATGGCCCTTTGCGGTCGGCTGGGCAATAAGCAACCTTACCTTACCTTACCTTACCTTACCTTACCGTACCGTACCCAGTGGAGAGGTCCTGGACGGGGAGTGGTGGCGCGTGACTTGCCTGCGCTAGGTAAGTTTAGGGCGTAAAGACACTTTCAAGAGGCGGGGGAGTTGATGCGAGAAAGCAAACAAAGCGAAGCCAAACAAACCAAACGTACAAAAACAATCGTAATACTTGTTGCCTGTTCTAGTCCTTT
>JADBJO010001782.1:361309-371309 GCA_016801955.1 Conus betulinus | reverse complement strand
TGTGTGTGTGTGTGTGTGTGTGTGTGTGTGTGTGTGTGTGTGTGTGTGTGTGTGTGAGAGAGAGAGAGAGAGAGAGAGAGAGAGAGACAGACAGACGGGGTGGGGGGGGGGGGGTGGGGGGGGTGGGCAGAGAATGTTGGCGCGCTTGCTTGCTTCTGTGTTTGTGTGTGTGTGTGTGTGTGCACGGGGTCGCGCGCACGTGTGTGTGTGTGTGTGTGTGTGTGCGTGCGTGCGTGTGCGCGTCTCTATGTGTGTGTGTGTGCGCGCGCGCGCGCGCGCGTAAGCGCCAGAGAACATAATTTACATCAGCGAATAGCCTGCGTGTTCAAAAAGAATCGAAGACCGTAATAAACTCGTCAAGTGGAAAAGGCATCAGCAAGGATCAGTTTAAAGACTCGAGCTCATTTATTTCCGTTTTGACATGAACACGGAAACCGGTGGACCTATAAGGTGAAGATTAAACACAGACAGGAAGACATTAAGATAGGCCGGGGGGGGGGGGGGGGGGGGGGGGGGGGGGGGGGACCAGAGAGAGAGAGAGAGAGAGATCACGGGAGGGAGAGAGAAGGAGGGGGGAGAAGAAGAGAGAGAGAGGGGGGGAGGGGGGAGGAGAGAGAGGAGAGGAGAGAAAGGGGGGGGGGGGGGGGGGGGGGGGAGGAGGAATTCAGACAGACAGACGGAAGGACATACAGACGGGGGGGACATACAGATGGAGGGGTGGACAGACAGACGGATGGATGGACCACGGACGGACGGATGGATAGACGGACGGACGGATACAGACAGACGGACGGACAGAGTGATGGAAAGACGGAGGAACGGACGGACAGACAGACAGGCAGACAACGAGAGGACGAGAAGGGATTGGAGAGGGTGGTGGTACAACAGGAACAGTAATAACAACAGTGGGAACAACAAACACGCCCACAATAGGAACCATGAAACAGGGAACAGTGACCCCATCATACCCTACTCCTGTCTAGGCGGCAACGTAGTTCCACTTCCGGGATTCCAGCCTCGCTTAGGGTCCAACGTCCCCACCACCCTGCCATCAGAAGAATGAGGCGTAGGCAAGGGTCCAACGTCCCCACCACCCTGCCATCAGAAGAATGAGGCGTAGGCAAGGGTCCAACGTCCCCACCACCCCCTGCCATCAGAAGAATGAGGCGTAGGCGAGGGTCGAAACGTCCCACCCACCCTGCCACCAGAAGGATGAGGCGTAGGCGAGGGTCGAACGTCACCACCACCCTGCCACCAGAAGAATGAGGCGTTGGCGAGGGTCAAACGTCACCACCACCCTGCCACCAGAAGAATGAGGCGTAGGCGAGGGTCCAACGTCACCACCACCCTGCCACCAGAAGAATTAGGCGTTGGCGAGAGTCCATCGTCACCACCACCCTGCCATCAGAAGAATGACCAGAAGATGAGGCGTAGGCAAGGGTCCAACGTCACCACCACCCTGCCACCAGAAGAATGAGGCGTAGGCGAGGGTCCAACGTCCCCACCACCCTGCCATCAGAAGAATGAGGCGTAGGCAAGAGTCCAACGCCTCCACCAGCCTGCCACCAGAAGAATGAGGCGTTGGCGAGGGTCCAACGTCACCACCACCCCTGCCACCAGAAGAATGAGGCGAAGGCGAGAGTCCAACGTCTCCACCAGCCTGCCACCAGAAGAATGAGGCGAAGGCGAGAGTCCCAACGTCTCCACCACTCTGCCACCAGAAGAATGAGGCGAAGGCATGAAGTCTAGTCAGGCCAGGCGGACGGTAGAGCGTCTTCTTCACGGGAGAAGACAGAAGTTAGTCATCTCCTCATTCGAGTGCTTCGGCCTTCAAGTGCTTCGGCCTTCATGTCTTTAGGGTATGGGAATTTGGGCCGCCGCATTCAGAAACATGGGAGATGTAGATAGATTCCTCCCGCCCTGATCGATGAGGAGACCGGGACAGATTTATTACATACGTAAATGAGTAAAAGACCTGTGTTAGAAATATTGCAACAACAACAACAACAACAAAAGAGCAGTGTGTTACTCTCTGTTTATGTGATTGTATTGGCACTGCAGTAATGCTGATTTCCTTATTTTAGTAATCTTTGTATGCAATTTGTAAATTCAAAAATTTTGATCGACATGTACATGAATTTGACTTACATAAACAGACGGATGCGAAGCAATGTCTATTGGCTGTATTATACGATAGAGAAGTCAGCACACAGGCCCGGAGTAACGGCTTGTTCGCTTCGCAAAACGAAACAGGTGGTGCGGATCTGCCTCGTGCAGACAGTGATGAAGTTATGTCTCTGTATCTCTGTGTATGGCTGGCTGTCTGTCTTTCTGTGTTTGTGTCTGTCTGTCGTCTGTCTCTCTGTATCTGTCTCTCTCTCTCTCTCTCTCTCTCTCTCTCTCTCTCTCTCTCTCTCTCTCTCTCTCTCTCTTTCTTTCTTTTTTTTTCTTTTGCTGCGATGGGTTTGGTTTTCAGCTTTCTCGCCCTCATTCAGCAGTGACGATTTGACCTCCCTTGGACGGTTCGTTCTTATGTTCTTCAGTTTAATTAAGATGCGTTTCTCGCTCTTTCCCACTCCCGGCTGGCTCTCAACGTCTGTCTGCCTTTGCCTCCTGCCCCAGGTGTAAAGTGTCAAAGACAAAAATCCAGGTAAGTGAAAAAAGCCCCCCCCCCTCTGGTACTCCTTCATCCAGAGTGACAAAGGTCGGCGTTCGTTGGACCAACCCCCGGATTGTTGGTCTTCCTTGTTTGGATCCTGAGAGAGTGAAGGCGAGGGAGGGGGCGGGGGGGGGGGGGGGGGGGGGGTACAGAATACGCATTAAAAAAAAAGTAACAAATCAACCAGCAAGAAAAAGGGAATCATAAAAAAAAACAAGTAAAGCAACAACAACAACCAACACAACCAACAAAAGCAAAACAAAAAATCAACCAGCAAGAAAAAAAAATTGATAGAAAACTGTTTCTATGCATCTTAAGAAACTACTGTGATAAAAACTTTTATCAGAAAACTCACCACTTTAAAAAAGAAAAAAAAAGAAATTAAACGTGCGCATGCGGCATTTCAACGGTGACTTTGAAAAAAAAGACGTCGTGAGCGTCTCTCGACTGCCGCATGAATCTCACTCCCTGTTCTACTGGAGGTCAGTGACTTCACTCTCAGAATCAGGCACATAAGAGAGAGAGAGAGAGAGAGAGAGAGAGAGAGAGAGAATCTGATTCAATTTTTCTTCCGAAGTGTGTTCTCGGCAGGTCATAAAACGTAAGCCCGGGTGGCATGTTCAAGCCTGATTTACCAGACACGGGTGACTTATAGTGGGTTGGGGGTGCTAGAGCGCGTGCGTCTAAGCCGCCTTCTGTGTGTGGACTTGAAAAACCGGTATTGTCTCTGTGTGCGTCTCTTTGTTATCTTCCCTATCTGTCTGTCTGTCTGTCTCAGCTGTCTGTCTGTCTGTGTCTGTCTATTTGACTGGCTGGCTGACTGTCTCTCTCTCTCTCTCTCTCTCTCTCTCTCTCTCTCTCTCTCCACACACACACACACACACACACACACACACACACACACACACACACACACAACACATATATATATGTGTGTGTGTATACGTGTGTGTGTGTGTGTTTGTGCGTGTGTCTGTGTGTGTGCAATGTAAGCGCGCGCGCGCGCACACACACACACCACACACACACATAAGCTTATATATACTATTTATATACATACATACATACATATATATATATATATATATATATATATAATGCTGAAACAGTTAAGTAGTGGGGGAAAACAAGTGCAGGTTAACAATTCTTCTATCATTATAGTAATGACTTGGCAAAGTATATATATATATATATATATATATATAGATATATATATATATATATATATCTTCTCTATCATTATAATATATATATATATATATATATATATATATATATATTCTTCTATCATTATAGTATATATATATATATATATATATATATTCTTCTATCATTATAGTAATGACTTGGCAAAGAATGTATACATATATATATATATATATATATATATATATATATATATATATAGATACATACATACATACATACATACATACATTTAGACACGATTGAAATGCAAAGGCAAAAACAATGTAAACAAATGTATCCAATATTTCGAGCGGCTGCTCTTTTTCAAGGACGACAGATTGTATAGTCACGTCAAAAGCAGAGTGACGTTATAGGATCGATGCTAAAAGAAAAATTTCATGATGACAAGAGATTGTGATCACCAAGTGATGCAAAGTCTAACACCACCTCATCCTGTTGTGATCATTTCATCATTCCCCACCCCCACCAAATATACACACCACACACACCACACACACAGACACACACACACACACACACACACACACACACACACATATCTCTCTCTCTCTCTCTCTCTCTCTCTTGACCGATCATTACATTAGATGCACCAGAGGGAACATCAGAATAACTATTAAATGCAAGGGAACTCAGTGCATGTAACTAACGATCAGTCGTGCGATGTTCAGGCCTTGTGGATGCTTTATAGCTTTACGAATCCAGATTTTTTCTCTGTCTCTATGAATGTCATTGTACATGTACTGTTTTCCCAAAGGGCGTACAACACTTGTCTTGAAGTGAGTGGTTGTACATGTTGAAATGACGTGTGAAGTGTGTGCCTGTATTGGTCTGGACGTGTGACCTATGAAAGTAAGAGCGTTGTTTGAACGAGTTGCGTGTTTCACCAACATACTGAGCCCCGCCTTGCATTCGGTGCAGTTGAGCAGGGACATGATGTTTCTTGTGCTGCAGGACATTTCGTGGCGAATGGTGAATGTCTCGCCACTAACGTCACATATGAACTGGGCGTGCCTCTACCACATGCTCCCTATGGATGATACTGGTTTTCTGGTACATCGGTGGCTTCCCGGGTTGTCAGGGGGGTTCTTGGAAGGCATCAGGATGTTTCGTAGACTGTTTGAATTTCTTTCTCCTACTATGGGCATGGCATGGCTTTGTCTCATCCTGTTGCTTTCATGTAAGGCTAGTTGCCGTTGTTGCAGCCACTGACGGAGAGGAGGGTTTGCAGGGTTGTGGGTAATACTGAACGGGATCCTGTTCTTCGGGGTTTGGGCTTGTGTTCTAGGATATCATTACGTGGGATGCTGCTGACTCTTTCGATGGCTTTCTGGATGGTGTGGGTACTGTACCCTCTACGCTGAAAGTGCTTGGCGATTTCTTTGGCAGCGAGGGGTGAAGGCTTCATCCATCGAGCGTAACTGCGAGCGCGTAGCATCTGGCTGAATGGCATGCTGTCTCTGCCTACCTTGGGATGACAAGGTGAAGCATGTAGGTATGCATGGGCGTCAGTCGGTTTTGAGAAAAGATCTGTTTGGAGGAGGGGCTTCCTTGAGGATGGTGTTTGATGTCCAGGAAGAGGATGGAGACAAGCGGTGATTGGTACATACGTGTGTGTGTGTGTGTGTGTGTGTGTGTGTGTGTGTGTGTGTGTGTGTGCGCGCGCGCGCGCGCGCGGCGCGCGCGCGTGCGCATTCAAATATAATCTGTGTGAATATGTGTTGTGTGTGTGTGTGTGTGTGTGTGTGTGTGTGTGTGTGTGTCTGTTCATCTGTGTGTTTGTCTGTCTCCATGTGTATGTCTGTCTGTCACCACGCGTGTGTTTGTTGTCCCTTTGTCTGCCAACCCTAACTCCCACTCACCCCAGTTCACCCCTCTTTATCTTCCTCTGTGTGTGTGTTTGGGGGGAGGGGGGGGGGGGGATTAGTGGGGGAGGGAGGTATGGGGGTATGTATGTATATGGGGGTGTGTCTGTCTTTTTCTTTGTCCTCCCACCCTTATTCCCACCTCCCTCTCTTTCCGTGTTTTCTCTTTTATTCTTTTTCTCTACCTCCACCCCCTACCCCCCCCCCCCCCCCCCCCCTTCGTCTCCCATCTCTACCCTGGCCCCAACCCCTCCTACTTGGCGAGGCTGACATTATGAGGGGTAATAAAGGGTAATATCAGAGTTGTGTTGCGAATGAGACGAAAGCTTTGCTATTTCTATTCACATTGAAAATTGTAACTCTCTCTCTCCCTTCTCAGCCTGTCTGTCTGTCTGTCTGTCTGTCTCTCTCTCTGTCTCTCTCTCTCTCTCTCTCTCTCCTCAGTCTCTCTCTCTGTCTCTCTCTCTCTCTTCTCAGTCTCTCTCTCTGTCTCACCGTCTCTCTCTCTCTCTCTCTCTCTCACTCTCTCTCTCTCTCTCTCGCTCCATCCCCCCCCCCCCCCCCCCCCGCCAAATCATGAAACTACAGTATGTAAAGTTATGTAGATATTGTACAAGGTTTGGTTTCGAGGACGACGTTTGGAATTCTTAAGAAGTTGGGATACGAGGCAGTTCATGGCGACTATTAATAAACGGCAAGACTGACTGTCATTGGAGCTCGGAGTGGCGCACTTTTTGCAACGTCTTTCCACGCCATCCTTTTCATGTAGCTCGCATTTTCCTCAAATGATAAATATCAGAGAGGGAGGGCCCGGATTAGAATGTCACGACCCCCCCCCCCCCCCCCCCCCCCCCCCCCCGAATCCGTCATATCTGCAGCACCAAACTGATAAAAAAAACAACAGATGCGAGGATGTGAAATAAGACAGCAAATGTGGTGATGCCTTTTTTTTGTGTGTGTCGTCAGTGATGTTCCATTTCATGGTCACTCCATTATGTGGGCAAATGTCTTGACAGTTACACTCTCTCTCTCTCTCTCTCTCTCTCTCTCTCTCTCTCTCTCTCTCTCTCACACACACACACACACACACACACACACACACACACACACACATACGCACGCACGCGCGCGCGCGCACACACACACACACACACACACAACACATGCACTTCTCTCTCTCTCTCCTCCCCCCCCCCTCTCTCTCTCTCTCTCTCTCTCTCTCTCTGCTCTCTCTTCTCTCTCTCTCTTTCTGTCTTTCTGTCTCTTCTCTCTCCCTATCTTCTCTATCCCTCTCGCCCTCTCTCTCTCTCTCTCTCTCTCTCTCTCTCTCTCTCTCTCTCTCTCTCTCTCTCTCTGTACTTTGGGCGGAAGTGAAGAGAGTGAGGCAGACTGTCAGGACACGATGTGAACTAACGGCTTCTGTCTGCAGCACGTCACAGCGTGATGTGTGGAAGGGGGCCCTAGGATCCATCTCTCTTTCCTGTCGCCTCACTCCTACAACACTCATACCACAATGCCAGCGGCTTGACACAGAGAGAAGGGGGGGGGGGGGGGGGGGGACAGGACAGACAGACAGACAGAGACAGAGAGAGAGAGAGAGAGAGAGAGAGAGAGTGGGGAAAAGGAATTAAATCGAAAAATCTGCCAGCCTGTTTTTGACATAATTATTGATGTTTTCATTTGTTGCCCAGCAGACTTGACTGGCAGAATACCAACCGACAATTCTAATGCACCTTTGGAAATACAATTCCGAACAAATGAAATTCAACACGTAATGCCAACGTAACTCCGATGATCACTCTCATGTACTTCTCCCTTGATGTGATGCGCCGAGCGACGGGGGAGATTCAAATGTGTGGACACAACTGTTTGACACTCTTGTTGCGCCATGACCTTGAAAACAGACGTGCTCTTGTTGGCCTCAACATACTCGGCTGCAGACTAAAAGGTATAGACGATTTTCGAACAAAATGCGCAATATCTTGTGTAAAATCTGGCGTGCCTACTTTACTGGCTTTTGCTAAACGAGCGTGTGTATTGTATGCAGCCGAGCTAAGAGAGTCAAGGCGTACAAAGGGAAGAGTCGCCCTCACGCTCGACTACGCCTCCACACAGCAGCAAGGGGGTGGAGGGGACAGGCACAGTGTCATCGCCTCCTAAGATTGCTTTTCTTCACTGACTGCAGATCCCTGCTGCAGGGACTTCAGAGCAACAAAGCGGACAGCAGCTGAAAAAACAATTAAAAAAAATTCCCTCCATGATCTTTCAAGACGATCCACCATTGTACTCCAGTGGATTCCATCCCACTGTGGGATCACTGGGAATGAGAAGGCTCGCGCTCTGTCCAAGGCAGGCAGCAACATGGAGCAGTTCAGCCACCCGGTGACCTACAGAGAGACCAAAACTATCATCCACAAACAATATCAAAAAACAGTGGAAGAGAAGGCTGGGTGCAGACAGTGGTGCTGATCCAGTCAATCGGCTCCAGGGATATCAGCAAACAATCCTCTTCGGACAGAGGACTGGCCACTGTTGAGTGCTGAGCCACTTTAGCCGAATTAAGATTGCCCCCCCCCCCCCCCCCCCCCCCCCCCCCCCCAGACACACACACATGTCCGTGCCCGTGCACTGGGTCTCAGACCCCAGAACACGTCCTCCAACACTGTCCAGCCCATGCAGAACTGCAGATGCAGCTTTGGGACCGCCGTAAAGACTTTGAGAAGACTGCGGGTTTCATCATGGCGACAGGATTGAAGATCTGACGTAACAGCACAAAATTGACCGCAGAAGAAGTAGAAGAAGTCTTCGTCCCTGACTGCCTGGAGTTTTCGCGGTGCACATTCCAGGCATACGTCTCTTCCTGTTGGCTTAACTGGCTCGGTGTCTGGCTTCGTAGCACAGGCTGGCGGCCTGGTCACCACGCTTCACAGGTGCTAGTGTCAAACACCCAGTTTGAAGTACACAGACGATGCATGGCCTGCGGGCAAAAAGTCTACGTGCAGGCATCACGCCGCCCTCACTGGACGGCGGACAACAAGAGGCTGGCCTATGGAGGGTAACCTGAGAGGGCAGCGTAGTCAACTGAACAGTTTTCTCCCGCGGAAGAATTTACACCTGCGTGAGCAAAACGGGAAGTCTGACGAATGTGAATAGCTGGAAAACAAAGGTGAATTACTGTTACTTTCCCCGCCGACAACTTTAGGTCGCGTCCAGAAACCGGGCGAGTCCGTTCAACCGAAAATACGGAAGATGGTATTCACCCGCTGTCCTTCTCTTGCCCTCGCATTTTGTCCAAGAATCGAGTCAATGGCCTTCAGACGCTGAAAATTTTATGGGGGGGGGGGGGGGGGGGGGGGGGGGGGGGGAGGGAGGGGGGGAGAGCAGAGGGGGGGGAGAGAGAGGGCGAGTCCAGGAACCGGGCGAATCCATCCCAACGTCAGTATGGAAGATGGTATCCACCCCGCTGTCCTACTCTTGCCTTCAGTTTTGTCCACGAGTCGAGTCAATGGCCTTCACCGACGCTGAAAACTTTGGGGGGGGGGGGGGGGGGGGGGGGGGGGGGGGGGGGTGTGGAGAGGGGCGGGAGGGGGGCTGGATGGTGGTGGAGGATATGAGTTCAGAGACGAAACTAGTTTCCCCTCTGCCGTTTGTCTACAAGCAGGGCCAGTGACCCTCAGCCAAGTGAAAAGTGTGTTGATTAAGGTGCTGGCGAGTGTGGGACAACAGATTGTTTTCTTCTGGCGAAGTTGGCTGACTTCTACAGTGCTTTGTCCAAAGAACAGCAGAAAGACTTTCCAACGTGTGAACGAATACTGACAGATTTACTACTGCTGAGCCAGAAGGAATTTAGAAAGTGTGTGTGTGTGTGTGTGTGTGCGTGCGTGCGTGCGTGCGTGTGTGTGTGTGTGTGTGTGCAAGAGCGCGTGTGTGTGCAAGCGTGCGTGGTGCGTGCGTATGTGTGTGTGTTTTTGTCTGTCTGTCTGTATGTTTGTGTCAGTGTGTGTCTAAGTGTGTACTGGATTAGGGGAGCCGGGACATGTGGGAGGGGGAGACGGTTTACAAATTCGAGCCTGTCCATCTCAAATCTAACAAGTAAATAGAAAATGATACTACTACTACTGCTACTACTACTAATGATAACAACAACAATAATAATAACAATAATGATAGTGATAATAATAATAACCTAAAAGCAGGACCATAGTATTACAAGTCTTTGTTACATGAAGAAAACCTCTCACCTCTCTCACCCCACCCTCACCTCCCCCCC
>JADBJO010001782.1:348809-356309 GCA_016801955.1 Conus betulinus | reverse complement strand
AAGGTCAATATTCAAAACATCGGAGCCATAGTTCTCAACCGATCGACACCAAATTTGGCACAAAGCATTCTTGGCCCCCTGGGAGTGTCATGGGCTATTTATTTTTTTTTTTTTTTTTTTGTTGTTTTTTATTTTATTTTTTTTATTTTTTTTTTTTTTTTTTGGGGGGGGGCACTGTTTCTAGGGTGCAGCAAAATCAAATATTCAAAAAGTCGGAGAGCTCCACTCTACCAACTGAACTCAGTTCTCAACCGATCAGCACCAAATTTGGCGCAAAGCATCCTTGGCACCCTGGGAGTGTCATGGGCTATTTACTTTTGGCTGGCAAATGTTTGAAAAATCGATTTCTGCCTATAGTAAGTACAGTGAGCAGGGACACAAAAAATTACAATGCTTTCACTTCACGCGGCACAGAGTTGGGGAGAAGGGGAAAGGAGGGGAGGAAGGGGGGGGGGGGGGGGGGGGGGGGGGGAGGGGAGGAGGTGGGGAAATCTATTAAATCTATTAATCTATCTGTGTGTGTGTGTGTGTGTTCCTTCTGCACGGCCTCAATGACCGCGGGGCATTCCACACTGCCTGTAACTCCAGGTAGTTATGTGTTTGCTTGCATTCCTGTTTCGCCACACGCCGCTTGCTGTCAAGAGACTGAAGGCTGCCTCCCCATCTTGATCTGAACGCGTCCGTTGCCATTATATTAGCTGTGGGGGGTCGACGAATCAGGAGAGGAGATGGGGAGAATGTTTTCCAGTAGTACAGATCGTCCCTCGCTTCTCGGTGCAGTCGTACCCGTTTTGAAGGGTGCGCTGGTCTCTTGTAGACTGCATGTAGGGCGGCTTGCAGTTCGCGAGAATGCAGTCTGGCTAGGGCGTACGGTGGGAGGCGAAGGTGGTCTTGCCTAGGAAAGCCAGCTGCTGCCTCGCAAGGACCACTGGGCGTAGGGACAGTTTTTTTTTTGCTGGTAACTGGATCTCTTGCACTCTGTCGTGTGGCAGGGTCACAGTCATATGGCGAGTGTCCCACTGCAGACCCAGGCACACAGAAACTGTTGGCGGGGGGTATAAGGGCCTGACTTCTCCACGTTGAGGGAAAAGCCCAGGCCTGCCAAGTGGACAAGCCAGGTGGTTGATGGCCTGGGACCTGGACGAGGCTAGGATGGGGATGTCATCCAGGTAGAAGACTGTCTGACTCCTTGGGCCAAAGGCTGCCAGCAAATACGGAGGAAACCGGTCCAGAAACACGGCCGTGGCTGCCGATTGGACATTTCCTTCTCCCCCCTGATTTCCAGTTTTGCGTCTATCGATGCAAACTGCGTCAAGACGCAATGCGTCACATGACGGCCGACCAGCCCAGGACCTTTCCGGGGTGCCAAGGATGCTTGATACCAAATTTTGGTGGCGATCGGCCGAAAAAAGTGTGGCTTTGTATAAGCATCAGACAGACAGACACACACGCACACACACACACACACACACACACACACAGTTATACGCACACACACACAATAGTTATATATATATATATATATATATATATATATATATATATAAGATAATGACGACGACGACGACACCGACAACGACCACGATGGCTAAGACGTTGTTTGCTGTTGCTGTTGTTGTTGTTGCTGCTGCTGTGGGTTTTTTGTTGTTGATGATGACAATGATGATGATGATGATGATGATGATGATGATGAACATTAAATCCCCGTCTCCATCCTCTTACAGAAAGACATCTGGGAATAGGTGGGTGGGGAGTCATCTTAGTCATGATCAGATTAACTCCCCGTCTATTACAAAGTAACTCCCCTGGAGTCGTTTCATGTCAGGAAAGAACGTGTACACATTAACTCCCAGGGGAGTTATTCTAAACTGTAAAAAAACTGACACCCCCCCCCCCCCCCCCCCCCCCCCCCTTAGCGGGCAGGAGTTAAACTTTTTACACATCTGGATTAACCTCCTGACAGGCTAGCTCCGCGGGGGGGGGGGGGGGGGGGGGTGTTCATTCTGTTACAGGGTGGGAGTTAAGTGTGATATACCTACAAAATGACTCCCCACCCACCCCCCTCCAATGTTTTCAAGAATTTGTTGAGACTTGTACAATAAAGATTTTAGAAGATTTTAAAGTTTTTACTGAGTGGAGTTATTTTGGCACAGGATGGGAGTCATTCTGCTTTAACTCCCGAGGAGTTAAAATTTACATTTGAACAGTTTAACTCTCTGGGAGTTATACCATTCGGGGAGTTAAAACTTTTCGTCACATTGGACAGAATTTCACCCAGGATATGTATGTGGACAAGAAATCGAAACTATGAGAGCAGGGCACGAAAGGCGACAGAATTCGAGATATTTTGTTATGCTGGTCGATGAGGTTGAGGATGATGAAGATGACGCTGTGGAATTCCATTCTGGTCTCAGACTACATAACAGGGCTGTACTCGACACTTACGTTCATACTAGGTGCCGGCGTCAACCAGGCCCGAGAGATACAGACACCTGCAATATTGGTCAGGAAATCGGAGCAACACTTAGAAACGCATCCATTAACCTTTTCCTGTACTCTGTCGGTGTGAAATCATCCACAGCCCCACTTTTTACCCTGTGACTCAAAAACCGTTAAATCTACATCCCTGACGCTTCATGACCTATGTTTTACATACCCACTGAAACTTGTCAGTCTGTGTTCGTAAACAAAACAGTAAATAAACACAAAGGTCTCAGTACGTCGTGGGTGTGAGCAAAGAATAAACCCTGCACGCCGTACGTCGTGGGTGTGGAGACACCCATACATGTTTTAGACACACAGCCCTGTCCGGTATGCTCCGCTCGGAATTGGAAGCCACGCGCGCTGTACGTCGTGGGTGAGACTACACCCATACTCACAAGTACAAACCATGCGCGCCGAACGACCTGGGTGCGGCATCACCCATGATCCTTTACCCGAAACAGCAAGGGAATGATACGACCACGGACCCTAACTGGACCCGTCCTGCGTGCATTTTGCACGTGCTACGCGTGGTATCAGTTTCGTCTGTGAGAAGCCAGACAGGAAGTGGTTTTCCCGCCACTTGGTAGCCTACGGACGACTGAAGATACAAACAAGGGCTTTCAAAAGAAAACGCACGTGGTCACATGCGTCAACACACCAACATATAGGCATCAACTGTATCACATACACGTACGCAGAAGTGATGGGTAACTTACACACACACACACACACACACACACACACGTGCGCACGCATATGTATACACTTGCCAACACAAAAACCTGATAGGACCTTCCTCTCTCTCTCCCCCCCCCCCCCCCCATCTCTCTCTCTCTCTCTCTCTCTCTCTCTCTCTCTCTCTCACACACACACACACACACACACACACACACACACACACACACCCAATACTCTCTATTGCAATCACACTTGGATTACCAGTTCCCCCAGCTTTCTCTTCTGCCTTATTTTTTCGAGCGAAGCACACGTGTTTATTTTTGCCCCCCCCCCCCCCTACCCCCCCCCCCCCCCCCCCCCCCCCCCCCCCCCCCCCCCCTCCCCCCTCCGCACCCTACATCTTGTCTCATTCGCCGTCCATACATAAGCACATGATGTCGAGAATGTACTGGTGCATTCATAACAGAAACAATACAAGACACGCGAGCATATAACTGTCGTTACAGACGTATTTGTCCGTTTACGTATATGTTTTCAATCGTCATTCCCTGCACGTAATTATTTGACTTTCGTTTTATGTCACGAGTCCTGAAGATGGCCTATGACAGAAACGTTGAAGATTTTGTTCTTTTTATTTTATGTTATTATTATTATTATTATTATTTTATCTTTTGAGCATCCTCAAAGATAGTTTGCATTTTCCACAGAAGATCAGCGGTCAAAAATCTTTTTTTTGTCATCACATATACATCCATCTGATATTCCGATGGATCGAAAGAATGACTCGATCAACACCGACACTTAGAAATATCACACGGCTTTGTGAAAATCGCAGTGGTGTGGCAAACGCTTGAAAAACGCGTGATTTCATGCACATGCATGCTGAATGACAAGCTATATTTCCATCACCAACAGTTGGGGGGTGTGGGGGCGTGAGCGCGCGTGCACGAGCGTTCGCTTACCATGTACGCGCCTCTTAGCCTACTGCCCTCTCGTGACGTAAGGAAAGTCAATGCTTCTTCTTAGAATACACGATTTACTGTAAACACAACACAACAGGAAAAGCAAGGTTACATTACACCCCATGGCAATACGGTAAGGGTCCATGAAATAGCGCAGCGTGTAGGTTTTTAGTACAAACCATGGGTTATTGCACACTCAGGGCGTACGGGAAGGCACTGCGCTTCATAGAAACCATGGTTTACTGTGCACCCACGGCGTGCGGCGAGAGTTCCCATTTCCTATGCTGATACCAAGGGGTTGCTACACATCAACGACGTACGAGAAGGGGTCAACTTCTTTTTCGGCCACCGTGGGTTGCTACACACCCACGCCGTACGGCAGCGTGTTGCCCCTTCATTAAAACCATGGGTTATGGCACACCCACGACGTACGGCAGCATGTTGCCCCCTTCATTAAAACCGTGGGTTATTGGCACACCCACGACGTACGGCAGAGTGTTGCCCCTTCATTGAAACGATGGGTTATGACACACCCACGCCGTACGGCAGCGTGTTGCCCCTTCATTGAAAGCATGGGTTATGGCACACCCACGCCGTACGGCAGCGTGTTGCCCCTTCATTGAAAGCATGGGTTATGGCACATCCACGACGTACGGCAGCGTGTTGCCCCTTCAATGAAAGCATGGGTTATGGCACACCCACGACGTACGGCAGCGTGTTGCCCCTTCAATGAAAGCATGGTTTATGGCACATCCACGACGTACGGCAGCGACGTGTTGCCCCTTCATTGAAAGCATGGGTTATAGCACATCCACGACGTACGGCAGCGTGTTGCCCCTTCATTGAAAGCATGGGTTATGGCACATCCACGACGTACGGCACGCGAAAGTTTAGGCGACGTACGGTAAAAGTTAAGTTGATGAAACTCTCAGTATTTCCAGTTTAGCCCGTAGCAAACTCTACTCTGTGTAGGAGCCGGTCGGGCAGAAAAACAAAACAAAACAAAAAAGATGATATGATGAATATATGTACGCATTCCATCATAGCTGTTGTGTCATCGATTGTTTTATTATTTTCCAGCCTCACAAAAAGAAAATGTGACTTAAAAGTTCCTTACAGAATGGATTCACGGCGCGTTTGCCCGTTGAAATAGTATAGTAGCAAGTGTTGAAATGGTATGGTAGCAAGTGTTGAAATGGTATGATGGAGAGTGTTTGAATGGTACGGTAGCAAGTGTTGAAATAATATGGTATGGTAGCAAGTGTTGAAATAGCATGGTATGGTAGCAAGTGTTGAAATAGCATGGTATGGTAGCAAGTGTTGAAATGGTATAGTAGCAAGTGTTGAAATGGTGTGGTAGCAAGTGTTGAAATGGTATGGTAGCAAGTGTTGAAATAATATGGTAGGAAATGTTGAAATGGTATGGTAGCAAGTGTTGAAATGGTATGGTAGCAAGTGTTGAAATGGTATGGTAGCAAGTGTTGAAATGGTATGATGGAGAGTGTTGAATGGTACGGTAGCAAGTGTTGAAAATAATATGGTATGGTAGCAATGTTGAAATAGCATGGTATGGTAGCAAGTGTTGAAATAGCATGGTATGGTAGCAAGTGTTGAAATGGTATAGTAGCAAGTGTTGAAATGGTATGGTAGCAAGTGTTGAAATGGTATGGTATAAGTGTTGAAATGGTATAGTAGCAAGTGTTGAAATGGTGTGGTAGCAAGTGTACGGGGAAGTGGGGGATGTGACTGAGATACCGCTATGGGAAGAACGACTTGTTTGGACGGGTCAGTGAACCGGAGAGTATAAGAGTGAACTTAACAGTGACAAATTCCATGAATATATGGATGAAGCTGCTCAAATACTGAATGTTGATGTGAATTCTTCTTTAGAACTCTTTGTAACCGGTCTTTATGGAGCTGAAGCATGTATGATAAGAGCGACAGGGAAAGGCAGTAAAAAAAAAAGATGTAATGAATGGTTTGATGCCAACAAAGAAGCGAAGGGTGAAACGGTTTGTTGAAACAGCTCTAAAGATGCTAAACAAAACAAAAAGGCACAAAGAGAAAAGAGAACAGGTCTATGTTACTGAAAGAAAAGAATGTGTACAGTTACTTAATTAAGGATAGAGAGAGCGAGGCTGGTAGGGAAATAGGCTTCACAACTGCGGGATTTTCTTTATGATCCCAACATTTTCTGGTCCACGGCTAGGTCAGTCAATAGAACTCTCTCTCTCTCTCTCTCTCTCTCTCTCTCTCTCTCTCTCTCCTCTCTCTCTCTCTCTCTCTCTCTCTCTCTCTCTCTCTCTCTCTCTCCTCCTCCTCTCTCCTCTCTCTCTCTCCCCCTCTCTCTCTCTCTCTCTTTCTCTCTCTCTCTCTCTCTCTCTCTCTCTCTCTCTCTCAAGGGGGGAAGAAGAAAAAGGACACCCCCCTCCCTCCCCGACAAACACACACACTATACCGCTGTCGTTCCCTGACAAAGTACACCAAGACACACGTCACATCAACAAGACCGAAGAGAAGAAAATGGAAGAGAAAGAAAAGACAACAGGGAGGGTGGGCGGAAGAATAAAACGGTGAAAGGAAGACATACAGAGAAGGCACATTCGAAGGGAAGAAGGAGGCTGTTGAAAATAAAACATGATAGACAGACAGACAGACAGACCGATAGAGAAACAGAGTAGTGGTGGGGGGTGGAAATGTAGGAGACGTGGTCCAGCTTTATTTATTACAATATATCCACAGGAGAGAGAGAGAGAGAGAGAGAGAGAGAGAGAGAGAGAGAGAGAGAGAGAGAGAGAGAGATACAACACAGAAATACAGACACACAGAACACACACACACACACACACACACACACACACACACACACACACACACACACACACACACACACACACACACACACACACCACACACACACACACAGGCAGGCAGACAAGCAGACAAACACACAGACAGACAAACAGACAGGCAGTGAAACAGACAGACAGATACAAAGACAAGAGTATGGGGGGAAGGGGGAGGACGTGGTCCCGCTTTATTTGGTACGATATGTCTACAGGAGACAGAGAGAGCGAGAGAGAGAGATGGGGGAGGAGGGTGTGCAGGAAGGAAGGTAACGAGTGAGGGATGGTGGTCACAGACAGACAGACAGACACATACCGACAGAGCAGTGGCGAGGAGGAATGACGATACAGGGAAACGTGGTCGGGTTTATTTACGACATTCTGTCTACGAGGAGATTTGAGAATTAACCGTACAACACAGCATGAGTACGGTCAAGTTGCTCGTCGCACAGAGGATTCGCAACGTGGCTGTTGTGTCTTCTAACAGACACTGAAAAAAAAAAAAACACACAGACAGGGAAGGGAAGGGA
>JADBJO010001782.1:336309-338809 GCA_016801955.1 Conus betulinus | reverse complement strand
GGCACTATGCTAACATTCCTGAAGCGTTCCAGAAGCACTATGCTACCATTCCCTGTAGTGTTCCAAAGGCACTATACTACCATTCCTGACGTGTTCTAGCGGCACTATGCTACCACCCCTGTAGTGTTCCAAAGTCACTATGCTGCCATTCCTGTAGAGTTCCAGAGGCGCAATGCTAACATTCCTGAAGTGTTCCAAAGTCACTATGCTAGCATTTCTGAAGTGTTCCAAAGGCACTATGCTAAACATTTCTGAAGTGTTCCAGAGGCACTATGCTACCATTCCCATAGAGTTCCAAAGCTCTATGCTACCATTCCTGTAGTGTTCCAAAGGCACTATGCTAACATTCCTAAGTGTTCCAGAGGCACTATGCTAAATTCCTTCCTGAACTGTTCCAGAGGGTGTTCCATGCTACCATTCCTGTAGTGTTTCCTGAAGCACTATGCTACCATTCCTGTCGCTAGAGGCACTATCCTACCATTACTGTACTGTTCCAAAGGCAGTGTGCTACCATTCCTGTAGTGTTCGAAAGGCACTATGCTACCATTCCTGTAGTTTTCGAAAGGCACTATGCTACCATTCCTGTACTGTTCCAAAGGCAGTGTGCTACCATTCCTGTAGTGTTCCAGAGGCACTATGCTACCGTTCCTGTAGTGTTCCAAAGGCACTATGCTACCGTTCCTGTAGTGTTCCAGAGGCACTGTGCTACCTTTCCTGTGGTGTTCCAGCGGCACTAGGCACTATGCTACCATTCCTGTAGTGTTCCCAGAGGTACTGTGCTACCATTCCTGTAGTTTTCCCCAGAGGCACTGTGCTACCATGCCTGTATGTTCCAAAGGCAGTGAGCTACCATTCCTGTAGTGTTCCAGAGGCACTATGCTACCATTCCTGTAGTGTTCCAGAGGCACTACCGTGCTACCATTCCTGTTGTGTTCCAAAGGCACTATGCTACCGTTCCTGTAGTGTTCCAGAGGCACTGTGCTACCATTCCTGTAGTGTTCCAGCGGCACTATGCTACCATTCCTGTAGTGTTCCCAGAGGTACTGTGCTACCATTCCTGTAGTGTTCCCAGAGGCACTGTGCTACCATTCCTGTAGTGTGTTCCCAGAGGCACTATGCTACCATTCCTGTAGTGTTCTAGAGGCACTATGCTACCATCCCTGTAGTGTTCTAGAGGCACTATGCTACCATTCCTGTAGTGTTCCAGAGGCACTATGCTACCATTCCTGTTTGTGTGTTCCAGAGGCACTGTGTTACCATTACTGTAGTGTTCCAGAGGCACTATGGTACCATTCCTGCAGTGTTCCAGAGGCACTATGCTACCATTCCTGTAGTGTTCCAGAGGCACTATGCTACCATTCCTGCAGTGTTCCAGAGGCACTATGTTACCATTCCTGCAGTGTTTCCTTAGGCACTGTGCTACCATTCCTGCAGTGTTCCTTAGGCACTATGCTACCATTCCTGCAGTGTTTCCTTAGGCACTATGCTACCATTCCTGTAGTGTTCCTTAGGCACTGTGCTACCATTCCTGCAGTGTTCCTTAGGCACTATGCTACCATCCCTGTAGTGTTCCTTAGGCACTATGCTACCATTCCTGTAGTGTTCCTAGGCACTGTGCTTACCATTCCTGCAGTGTTCCTTAGGCACTATGCTACCATTCCTGTAGTGTTCCAAAGGCACTATGCTACCATTCCTGTAGTGTTCCAGAGGCACTATGCTACCATTCCTGTAGTGTTCCAGAGGCACTATGCTACCATTCCTGTAGTGTTCCAGAAGCACTATGCTACCATTCCCTGTAGTGTTCCAAGGGCACTATGCTACCATTCCTGTAGTGTTCCAGAGGCACTGTGCTACCATTCCTGTAGTGTTCCAAAGGCACTATGCTACCATCCCTGTAGTGTTCCAAGGGCTATGCTGCTACTATTCCTGTAGTGTTCCAGCGGCACTATGCTACCATACCTGTAGTGTTCCAGAGGCACTGCTGCTACCCATTCCTGTAGTGTTCCAGAGGCACTATGCTACCATTCCCTGTAGTGTTCCCAGAGGCACTGTGCTACCATTCCTGTTGTGTTCCCAGAGGCACTGTGCTACCATTCCTGTAGTGTTCCAGAGGCACTATGCTACCATTCCTGTAGTGTTCCAAAGGCACTGTGCTACCATTCCTGTAGTGTTCCAGAGGCACTATGCTACCATTCCTGTAGTGTTCCAGAGGCACTATGCTACCATTCCTGTAGTGTTTCCAGAGGCACTATGCTACCATTCCTGTAGTGTTCCCAGTAGCACTATGCTACCATTCCTGTAGTGTTCCTTAGTCACTGTGCTACATTCCTGCAGTGTTCCCTTAGGCACTATTCTACCATTCCTGCAGTGTTCCAGGGGCACTATGTGCTACCATTCCTGCAGTGTTCCAGGGGCACTATGCTACCATTCTGTAGTGTTCCGGAATCTGTGCTACAGATGGGGTGCAGTGTTCCAGAGAGGCACTATGCTACCAATCCTG
>JADBJO010001782.1:321309-323809 GCA_016801955.1 Conus betulinus | reverse complement strand
TTTTTTTTGCGGTTCGCTAACATTTATCTAAGTTTTGTTTTGTTTTGTTTTGTTTTGTTTTGAGTGTTGGGACTTACATTACAAGAGACATAAACATTTTACAGCAGACTCCATGAAAACCGTGTTGAGCGATGCTCCATCTGATCTTTGAATTTCTGAAAGAGAACATTTTACAACTGATCTAACATTTTACAGAAGAGGGAGTTAAACTACATTTCCGGGTGTTTTTCCATGCACTCTAAAGGGATGTGTGAATGAGTTTCTTTTCTTTTTCTTTTTTTTCCGCTCAATGACTTGTGAGTTGACTTCAACGCGCTGACAGCCCAGATATGGCCCTTTGCGATCGGCTGGGCTATTAGCAACATTACCAGACTTTACTGAACTTCAAACGGTAAAAAAAATAATCCCAACTCAGAACACGATGTCCCATAGCTATGCTACTGTACTGCCTGATTTAGATGCTCCAGTAATCTGAAAACCCAACGTTCTTCATGCGTATGTGCTGTCGGCAGACAAGCAACGAATAGCCTTAACTGGTATGAAAGGGTGAAATGCCGTAGGCCCAGGCTATACCAGTTTATTGACTATCTCTTCAACAGATTAGCATTGCAAACATGAGCGATCCAGCCATGAAAACGTCCCACGGACAACGTAACCTAAACAAAAATCATTCAAACGATAGTAGTCAAAAAGAAATAATTTTAAGTGATTGGCTAACCATCCTCTTCAATTATGTTTGGAATTATCCTGGGCAATCGGCCCCTAAAATGGTGTTCTGAAATTCACGCCAGATCTTCACACAGATAAATTTAGAAATATCGACATAAGGGCATATTCCGCTTGACAGCTAGGTTACGGATCGTGGGATTCCCAACACATGGTTACCGCATAGGTCGGTTGAAGAGGCGCCCCAAACAGAAACTGTCCTTAGCAACAAAAATGTTTTGGGCAGCTCTTCAACCGACCAATGCGGTAACCATGTGTTCAGTAGGGTCTACCAGTAGGCAAACCGATAGGCTTAATGGAGTTAGACTGTACCATTTCAAGGAAAACGAAGAATAAACGGCGTTATGCCTAGGAAAAACTCTACATAAGGCATTACCGAATATGAAAATGTAACGGGGCCTGTGGCGCAATGGATAACGCGTCTGACTACGGATCAGAAGATTCCAGGTTCGAATCCTGGCAGGCTCGAAATTTTTTTTTTCCTTTCCCTATCTGTGTTTGATTTACTTTTGAAAAGCAGAGAGATTATTGTATGAATCGTGTGTTACAGCTTTTTCGAAATCACTGTGTCAACACATTTGTGTTTCGAATGTAACTAAACTCTGAAATCATTAGGCCCTATCTCTACATTTACAACTCTCCATACTCTCCATCTAAAAACAGAAATGCATTGTGACAACAACAACAAAAAAAAAAAAAAAAAAAAAAAAAACCCAAGGAGGCAAAGGTGGAAACTTCTCGCCAGAAACAAAAAGGAAATACAAGAGGGAAAAAAGAAAAAAAAGAAAAGAAAAAAGGAAGGAAGAAAGAGAAAGAAAAACGGGGGAAAAGTGACTATCGGCCATATCGCCTACAGACAAAGAGTGGTTCCACACTGTCCCCAGTGGCCCCCTCTGTCCAGTATGCGTGTTAGTGAAAGAGATGAGATACATCAGTTTGTGTTTCAGAGTGCGATAGCCATGACTCGACTGCATCGTTATACAGAAATGATGCCAGACGTCAACCCAAGAAGCTGGCGGGCGCCAAAAATAATGAATAATAACAAATGCCTGGTTTCATGAAGCTGGCAGCAACTCATCGAGAACATAGGAACAAAAGGGAGGGAATAAACATGAATTCTCTGAGAAGAGGGTGGTGCTTTTTTTGTTTGTTTATTTGCTTGTTTTTATTGTTGTTTTTTTTCCTTAAAGCATTTTGATTTATTCTAACACGCATTGTAAACAGTGTACTGCTGTATGCTCGGGTTATATTTGGCTTGGAGTTTAAAAAAAAAAAAAAAAAACAAACGTGCACGTGGGACGGACTCACAGAAGTACTGTTCTCAACCGCCGAACTAGCCAGCAGACGAGGGCAAATCGTGTACCACCCTTGGAAGCGTGCGCTGTGTGGATTTTTAGGTGCAATTAATTCACGAACAGGGCGTGCCACGAAGATGTCAAGGGACATAACTGCTGTCTGGCCAGTGCCGTTGTGTACTTTGCAACTGGACACCACACCACAGAACACGGACGGCGGCGTCCAGTGTACTTACTAGCTCGTATTTCATTACTAAAGAGCCCACCTGTTGAAGACGTCACCATATAACGAACTATTACCCGAATATCGCCTTTTCGCTGAATATCGTCTTTTCGCAGACTAGTGACGTAGCAGTTTGGCTCGATGGTAATCTACAGCATTTACTGGCGGACGCGACGCGCGTGCGTGGGTTAATTAATGCACATCCCAGTGTTCACGCGTACACCCGTGCGTCCTGATTCGCACCTTTAACATCAGT
>JADBJO010001782.1:201309-313809 GCA_016801955.1 Conus betulinus | reverse complement strand
ATTTGCTTATCAGACTGACTGTGCAGCCCAGCCACACAGTAAACAATGGCAGACAGTGGACATCACGGTCATTGGACAGACTGGTCATTGAACTGTCCGTCAGCACCAGGTCTAACTTTCACCTTTTCAAGCAAAGCAAAGAAAAAGAAACATACTGTAACAATGGAACAGTCATCTGTGAATGGTCTAAACCAGCTTGGGGGCTGCAATGCTAGCCTCTGGCATGTGTTGCTAAAAAGTATCACCGGAAAAAACCCTAAATAAGAATATCAGTTCAACCAAAAATTGCCTGTCATGACTACATCAAAGCACCAAAAATTTGGGGGGGTGATATATAATTCATGTCAGGGACTGAAAAAAGTACAAACTGACAATACTATTTTCTTTTATTTAAGCAACAGAGCTGTGGCTTGAGATCAACGCTTTAAGAAGTTGAAATCTTGGTCGGAAACTTAAGCAACTACCTCCAGAACGTATCCATTCTGTGGATAATACTCGACAGCGCGTGGTTCCAGTCTTCCCGATAAGGCCCATGCCAAAATCAGCTCTGAGTATGAGCTGATCAGGGCAAAAAATACCACAATAAAGGTAATTTACTTTGATAGGAAATACCTTTAACCCTCTTCAGTATGCACTTATCTGAGCTTAGTTACACCGAAAACCGTCGGCAAGGTAAGTAACTCCGTAATTTGAACATGGTTACCCAATTAAAAAATTAATTAAAAGAGAAGAAAGGAAATAACGAAATGAAAATAATTGTAAAAATTCCTACAAATATATATGTTGCTATATCGTAAGTTTGAAGAATGTCACATGAGCCATTTACTCGGGGGAAAAAAAAAAAATCTTCTTCAGAACTTTCTTCCGAATTGTTGTTCATCAAACCTGGAACTTCATCCCAGTTGAAATCTAGGTCACTCTAAGCTTCATTACCCAGCACTTTCACTAAGTCTTATGCCGTAAATCCTACAAAACACAGTATCTCCATCACTAAATCTCATTATAGAACGCAGAAATCAAGGTTAGCCATGGTGAAAAACGGCATTTCGACCTCAAAACTTAAAAAAATTCGTAACTCGAGAACCACGGTACGTATCGACTCGCGGTTTTTTTTGCAAACGGAAGTAAATGGCTACAGGAAGAAGGAAGTCACGTTCTCGCGAGACTTCCTTTTCTACGAGAAACATGGCGGCGCCCATTGTTGCCACCACGTGTTTTACCGGGCGCTGGCAGGCGCTCAGCCTTTTGGCTGTGTGATTTCCGGCCGGGCGCTAGCGGACGCTCGCTTGTCAAGAGGGTTAAGGAGAAAAAATATATGTGTGATTAATGTTTTGCCCCAAAATGGCTGCTCTCTGACCATTTCCTCCTTTGACTTGGTGTGTCTTAAGATAACACGCACTCAGTTTGAAGCACTATCACTCAATAAAGCTGTCAGATAGGGATCTGTAACACTGAAATGGTTAAATGCAATTTGTTAATACTGACAACTGGTAGACATAGACCTTTCTAATTTAAAAAAAAAAAACTTAAATTAACATTACCAACATTAATATCTAAGAGATATCTACTTTAGGAATAAAGCTCCCCGGAAAGAAGCAGCAAGCACACAAATTGGAGGTGAACAGAACATATTCTTTACATCTACCACCAACTGAATCAATTTGTCACTTAGAATGTACAGTGCAAGGAAAACAGAGGCAACATAGACGAGAGAAGGCTGGGTATAGAACTTGTGAATCATGAGACAAACCTGGCTCAGAACAGAGTGTGGTTGAGAGCAATGGTTAACAGCCTACAGACAGTTGGGTATAGAACCAGTGAATCATGAGAAAAACCGGCTCAGGACAGCGTGCCAGTGAGAGCTGTAGTCAACAGCCCCACATTCAAAGAGGAGCAACCACTCTAAGTCAAGCCCCTGCTCTGATATTTACTGCTGTCATTGCGTTTGATCAGTAGTAGGGTCGATAATTGCTGTTGTCTGTCGGGGGTCTCTGTGGGGGCGGGTTCTGCCCTTGGCGGGGAGCACCACTCCAGTGCTGCATGGGACTGTTGGGGTGAGGGCTGTTGGACGACCCAAACGGCTGCTGACCCGAGTGGGGATAGCGGGAAGGGGTGGAGACTGGCACCGATCCACCCTGCATGGGAAGGTTGAGGCGCTGGGGCGGGGGGTTGCCAGCAAGATGGGCACGCTGCGACAGAGCCTGAACCACCGCCTGAACCAACGGCGCTGAGCTGAAAGGCACACGACCAACCCCGACCAGCCCCCGCCTGTGGGTTGAAGGGCTGGGGGCGCACCCCGGGGGGTGGCATACCCATGTGGGGAGTGGGGGTGCCGTACGAGCTGGAGGAGCGTTTGGGCAGGTGGCTGGGTATGGAGGGGGGGTGGCCCCCCCGTAGTTGGCGCGTTCCGATTCCCGCCCCCCACGTCCTGTGGTGTAGCTGTCACCCTCGTCCTGTATGGGCACAGTGATGAGGTTTCTGGTTGGTGCGGTGGCGGTGGCTGCTGGGGACCCTCCACCCATGCTCTGGATGGGGGCGGTGACGTAGTAGCTGTCCATCGAGGTAGCCACCTGCGGTGCCTGCTGCTGCTGCTGCTGCGGCGCGGCGGGGGTTGTTGCTGCTGCATGGGGGGCATCGGCAAGCGCAGGGGGTTGTGTGGAATCTGCATCGTCGGGGGAGGGTGACGCATCGGGTTCGGGGGTGGGTGTTGAAGGTGGGTGGCCAGGCTGGGGGGAGGGGGGTGGCCTGTGTTGATGTTGGGAGGGGGCCCTCAAGGGGCCGGTAGACAGGCTGCTCAGAGGGACGGTCCCTGTCCCCCACGGTCATGTTTCTTGTGTCTACCCTGGAGTCCCTCTCCCTCCCTCTCCCTGTCCCTCTCCATCCTGTCCCGCTCCCGTTCCCGCTCTCTTTCCCTGTCCCTCTCTCTCTCCGCTCTCTTTCCCTCTCCCTCTCTCTCTCCCTGTCCCTCTCTCTCTCCCTTTCTCTTTCCCTCTCTCGGGCTGCCTCAAGTCTTTCGTAAGTGGACGAAATGTGGTGTTGTTGCTGTTGTTGCTGCTGCTGTGTGCTGAGCGGGCTGTGGTGGTTGTGACGGCTGCTGCTGTGGTGGCTGGACAGGATGGTGTGACGAAGACGACAGTTTCTCCTCGGACACCCCACGGTCAGCCACGGCTGGGGCAGGGGGTTTGGCAGAATGGCGGTGAGCGATGTGAGCCTGCAGGTCACGCTTGGACAGGTACGTGCGTCTGCAGCCGTTGACGCTGTGCTTGGGCGCTCCGTGGGTGCAAATGAAGACTGTGCCAAGGGCCGACTGCTCAATACGTGCCACACGGCTGTCACATCTGGGACAAAACCTGGCAACACTCAAAAACTCAAATTAAAAACACACTGCACTAGGATGTGGTCCATTTCTTAACGACCCTATTGACCTTACCGTGCCTTTTGATGGTGTATAATGTAGGTTACAAATTATTGAAAAAATCAGTGAATCATATTACTTTTTTCAAACATCAGTAAATTTTTTAACATTGGTAACACCAATGTGATTTCTCTCACTTGGAACAAAACTAAAAAATCATTTGATCATTTTAACTTGAGTACAGATCTATACCAGCAATTTGTATTTATTTGTGTCTAAAATGAATCTGTAATGGCACAGATGCAGTCCATTCACAGACATGAGGGGAAAAAAAAAAAACGCTTCGCAAGCAGGGACCTTTAAGCCACTCAGCCTTGACACAGTGACTGGTAGTGATAAATTCCCAGCCCGGCTTCTGAGTTGGAAGACTGATACTGATTTACTCAAACTTACCTATTCCGGATCAGCACATATAACAGGCAAAAGACTGATACTGATTTACTCAAACTGTCCCATTCCGGATCAGCACATAAAACAGGCAGAAGATTGATACAGATTTACTCAAACTGTCCTCTTCCGGATCAGCACATAAAACAGGCAGAAGATTGATACTGATTTACTTAAACTGTCCTATTCCGGACCAGCACATAAAACAGACAGAAGATTGATACTGATTTACTCAAACGGTCCTATTTCGGATCAGCACATAAAACAGGCAGAAGATTGATACTGATTTACTCAAATTGTTCACACTGATTTACTCAAACTGTCCTATTCCGGATCAGCACATAAAACAGGCAGAAGATTAATACTGATTTACTCAAACTGTTCCATTCCGGATCAGCACATAAAACTGGCACACATCTAGAGATAGTTCTTTTTTCTCTACCACATGTTAAATTTTCATGGAGTTTGACATATCCAGCAACACATGGTTCCTTGATGTGAAGGACCACACAGATCCTTCATTACTTCATCTGAGCTTCTGATTCCCACAGATTGTGTTATCATGTTTGTGTTAGAATGTAAACAAAACCTGACTGTGTCGCAGTTGCATATGTTTTCTGCAAATAAATGAATTGTTCACACACTTTTGTATTTAAATGTTGAGAGTCATTTGATGAAATCATCAAATGTGAATATTTCTGAAACTTTCCCAACTTTAATGTTATTTCATTGAAATATGGTGTCAAAAGAACACACACACACACACACACACACACACACACACATTAGAAAAGATAAAAAAAAAAAAAAAAAAAAAAACTTCACCAGATCATTCGAAATTTGTTTACCAAAAGCGGCACATGATGATACAAGGAGTGGCGTCAAAACACTCTCTCTGTACTTATTATTTATGCATGGCATAAGGGTTAACCTGCTGGATTTCAACCAAAATTGAAATCTGACCTCTGGTCAGGGGCAAGCGGCCATACTTGTTCCTGTGTGTGCCTAACCACCGGTCGAGTGCCGGGCAGAAAAACTTAAAAGCCATGTACATAAATACACGGAGACTTGGACACAGACACTGAAAGTTGTTAATGTAAGAACAAACCGCATCACAGGTTCACTTGAAACATTTGACTGACACTATTCTTGCTTAAGCCTTTGCCTGCCACACCCCTTTTAAAGCTCTGAGACAACAGTTTGCCAAGCCTTTTTTAGTCGCGAAGGGTAATAATTAAAAAAAAAAATCTGGCTCAAAAACTACTGAACAAAAGTGTATAAAACCTATACTTTTCTGAAAGCAAATTGAACACTCTATCTTTTGATAACAATTTCAATCACATTCAAGAATACTGCAAAAAGTTTATGTCCAATGAAATAGGTTTGTGTGTTTTTCACTCAATTTCTAAACATACTATCATATTAGTGTGAAACAAAACAGTAAATTATTGTTAGAAAACAAAAGAATTATAAGGAAAAATGTATTTCCTTACCTTACGTGAAAAATATAAATCCAAAGTTTTCAAATTGACCAGACACATGTCCATAGCTACATCTAGGTTGTTTGGAGGTTCAGAAAGAAATTCATGTGTCACTGTTGCTTTTCTTCTTCTGTTATCCACCAGTACTATGACCACACAACACAAAAACAATGATGATAAAATCACACACATATGTACATATCATATATATACAGGACAGGAGACAGTGACTAATAGTTTTTCTTTGTGTGGTACTCCTGGAAACAAGGCTGCACACACAGAGATGGTGTTGAAAGACAATGTCCACACACATAGTGTGTTTCCTTTGGGAAACCCCTCTTGCTGCACACCTTGCACCTCCTGCCTGATGAACACTCCCCCCACCCCCCCCCCACCCCCCAGTCTTTTCTAAGGTAGTGGGAAAGTGCCTCTCCGTCAGTCATGCAATTTCTTCAGAACGGGGTACAGCTGCTTGTGATGCTGGATTGTCGCCATACAGGAGGTCGCTGATGAGTTGCAGCTGGATCGTCAGGAAATCCAACTTGCTGTGTGTGTGTGTTTCTTGTGTGGCTGGGTGTTGTTAGGTGGCACAAGGGGCTGGGCCAACACAACACCTCTCCCTCTCCCCCTCTGTGCAGCAGCTCCCCGTCCTCTGCCTCTGGTCCCCCGTCCTCTGCCAACACCTGTTGACATAAAATAAAAGTCATGTTCACACACACACACACACACACACACACACACATACTCTCTCTCTCTCTCTCTCTCTCACACACACACACACACACACACACACACACACACAAATACCACATGCACCATTACTACTTCTCACTCAGTCTTGTTTCAAGTATCTACTCTAAAACCATTTGATAGCACACACACACACACACACACACACACACACACACACACACACACACACACACACACACACACACACACACACACACACACACACAGAGTGAAATCAGAAACACTCAGACAAAGTGCCACGCCCACACCACGCCCACCATGTGAAGTCTTCTGTTTTCTGGTAAATGCCATGTGATCAAAATCCATTCATCAGCACACTCGCACAAGACAATAACTATGAGTCGTACCTGTTCCCCTTCCAACGCTTGGCCGCCTTTGTTGACGCGTGCTGGCTTGGCCACGAGCAGGCTGACCCGTTATGTGTGTGCCAGCTGTAGCAGACGACGCTTCTGCTTCACTCACAGTACTACCCTCCTTTTCTGAGCTGCGATCACTTGACGGGCCTTCGCCCACTTCAAAATCTGGGTCAGTGACGCAGTCATCCTCTGCCTCCGGCTCTGTTCTGGTCTCACGAGCTATTCTGGCAATGTTGACATAAACATCACTCCCCTCCTCTGAACAGCTGATTCGTCACCTTCGTCCTCATCCAGCGAGTCTTCTGACACACTGATGTCATCATAGGCAACAAAGTCTTCGTCCTCAATCAGTTGAAGAACTTCCTCAACATCAGTGGTAACAAACTCGTTGTAGTTTTTTTGGTGCACGCTTTCTTTTGACGCCACTTGGTCCCCCTCGTGGTTCTTCTTCAGCCATGTGAACTCATGTGAAAATCGGCAGGGGGTGGTATCGGTAACAGCCCCAAAACTGACCACTTGTCTGCCTTGTTGGATTCTTTCACACTCACGAATATTCATAACAGACATATCGGACTTTCTTATTGGTGTGAATTGGGAAACCCCAAACTAAAGATAAAGATAGGAAAATTCATACGATGACGATCACAGATTTTTCCGTGCTGATGGCAGATTTTTGCACACAGAACTGTCACGGAAATATCCGTGACGGGGCGGCCAAGGGGTTAATAAATACTTTTTTTTTTTTTTCAAAAGCTAGATTGCGTTGATTTGCTCACCTGGGACACATCTTTTCATACTTCTTGGCACAATCCAAGCAGAACACATGTTTGCAGGGCAGCTGGAACATACAACACATTAAATTAAATTTATGTTCGCGCAACTGTGCAGCAAAATGTATAAAACTATTAAATGATGTTGGCACGACTGAGATGTCAAATCCACAGAACTCACATACAATTTGACTTTTAACTGCTGTTTTTTACACTTATATTTTTTTCTATGTAACAGTTCTACTACTGCTACGTTTATTTCTGAAAGTATCAAACAGTATACTGAAACCAGTTACTTTTCTTTCAAATCAGATCAAAACAACAAAAAAAGGCATCTACACAATACCCAATTTTGTACAAAAATCTAGTAGCTGATGTAGTCTCCTATGAATGCACCTGTTTGTCTTGTTGGTCTTGTTTAAATATCACTGATCATTATGCTTGTTTCCCAGCTTGAAGTCTGTGTGAGGTCTCAGAAGGCACTTACCTCCCTTTCCAAAACGAACTTTTTTTTTGCATTTATTAGATTATATAGAAACTGAACACTATGTATATTTGCATGTACATGAGTGATGTAATATGTTGGGTGTAGAGTGTGCGTTTACATGTGTGAGGATTTAGATGTGGTGATGTGTCTCAGTATTTGTGTGCACACATTCACACATGACAGGTCTTGGTAACGTGAGAGAGGGAAAATTTAGTGTACATATGTGCTTTCATAAATGAAACCTACAAATGTGCAGACCAAAAGCGATCATCAAAGAAAGAACCGCTTGTGCACATACACACTCGCACACAAGATTTAACCATTAAATTGATTAAAATACATACCATGCGACCATAGACGAGAATAGGGTACTGACACTTTTCACACAGATGGATCTGAGGATCAAACACTTTTTCTCCCCAATCAGCTTCACCTGGCCAGGCAGAAACAGGAACACTATAAAGCACGCAGACCAACCAACATCACTCCACAATTCCATGTTTAATTCAGAGCTCTTCATTCATGCATCCTCCCTTTCCTTGAGAACCATACTTAGAAGCAATCCAAACAATTCATTTTGAGAACAGTAAACAGTTGGGAATAGAAAGAAACAATCCAAAACACTCGCTAATATCATAAGCTCAGAATAAAGCGACAGATGTCATGAATATATAATACCATAATTAGTTTTCTGTTGGTTCAGCACAATACCTGTGCTGTCATTTATCTAGCTTAGGTTACCTGGGTTGAACTGATTCTAAGTCAGTGGTTTTTCTTCTTCTTTGGTGGATGTTAATTAACTTTAATAGTTTCAAGCTTGCAAACATAATTTTGAGCATTATATTTTGAGGCTTCATATTCAGAATGATTAACTTTAATAGTTTCAAGCTTGCAAAAATAATTTTGAGCATTACATTTTGAGGCTTCATATTCAGAATTTTACTTGGAAGATGTATCTTGCAAAAATTTTTAATAATTTCTTTTTCTGACAAAAACAGCTACAATAAAAATCTTTTAACAGACAAATACAGATACATAGATAACTAAATACAGATAAATAGAGAAGACTAAAGAGGGCAGAAAATTTTAATAGAGAAGACATGAGCTGGGCATGGTCCCATCTCAAACCTGATGGTCCCATCTCAAACGCTGGTTGTGATGCAATGGTTCCAAGTTGTAGGCGGCCTTGAAGGTGGGATTTTCAACTACTTCCTCATCTGATGACAACAAATAACCTGTTATCAATTCAGCTGTCTACTTAACAACTTATAATAGTTATTGGAGCATTTCAAATCAAGAATGTGATCATTATCTATAGATGGTCACAATGAGAATTGATATAACTATAGAACATTTAATAGAAACCTAAACTGATGGTAAATGGTAATAACTGAAACAATAAATTCTAAATTTCGCAGTATGTGTCAACACCGATGTTCGGATATCTAGAACAGGCAGGCTACATGCCCATCACAATACACTGGACTGCGCACATGCATGCACACACACAAACATGAAGTCAAAGCAACAATAAAAAAAAAAAAGAAGATAGCAATTATGCATAAAAAAAAAAATAACTGGCACTCATTTCATAATTACTTAAAAAGTACAAGAACTATTCAGCTTCAATTATCAAGAACATGAACAGTGAATACACAAACTGATTTAACCTTTTATTATGTAACATAACTGGTGGTACAGAAATACATTCACTGATCCATGTTGAAGAAATGATAAGATTCTTCGTAATCTGCTCAAAGTTTTGTTTTATTTCCTTTTTAGTTTGTTTGTTTTGTTGTTGTTCTTCCACCACAAATCAGCTTTTAAAAAAAGTCCAGAAATGGTAAAGTACAGTAAAACAATATATCAATCATACAGTGAACGAATGAAAAATACTTTGTTTACTGGAACAAAATCAGTCATGTGTTGCAAAATTCGAGTACTTTCCCGTCTTTTGAGAACACACATTCTAAACATATAAGGCAGTTAACAATAAAGACAAACTTTACAGTTCACCTGAATAGTCTGAGTCCATGCTGACAGACTGGGTCCAAAAATGGTGTTAGGCCTTAAGGACTTTTTCTTTCCAAATTCACTTGTCACCTGAATAACAAACGCAATTGCAGAAAAAGTCAAGCACAAAAAAATCCTAACCAATACTGTGTAGTACGATGAAAATTGAAATGCTAAGATTTTTTTTGTATTTAAACAAAGAGAGAACTGAAATGCAAACAATTTTTTTTAATTAAAAACTATTTCCACACGGTAGGAAAGGGGAGGAAAGATAGCAGGGTGGCAGAATGGTAATGGTGTTCACTCATGACAATGTATATAATACAAGTTTCACTAACCAACAGGCATGTTGCCAGTTGGAAACCTTTGAAAATCATGGATTTTTAGTGTGAAGCCAGGTTGCCGTACAAGATCTGAAAAGTGTGGACAATTTCCTCTGCCTGCGTCCAGTGAAAAGTCGCCATGCGAAGTGGCCATGTGACATGGTGTGCATTGGTGTATGAACATGCCAAGCATGTGTGTGTAAGTGTGTGTGTGGGTGGGTGGGGTGGGTGGGGTGTGTTGACACTATGTTAATATGACAATAATTAAGTGACTAAATGGTTTGTCAGTCAGTCAGTCAGTCAGTGTGTGTGTGTGTGTGTGTGTGTGTGTGTGTGTGTGTTTCAACTTCCACGTCACCTTTCTCTCCCACTCAACCCCCCATCCATCCCCTACCCTGCCTTCCTACCGCTCACTAGAGTCACTGTAGAGATTCCACTTCTCTCTGTTACTAATACCCAGAATTAGTTTGTTTTTACATCTCTATCAGTCTATGAATTTATTCTCTATGCTTGCTTGCAAGTCTGTTGTCTACTTCTTTATAAAAAATAATTTACTTAGCGAGTCGATATGTTAAAATCTTGTTAGCTGGTTGGCTGGTTTGTCATGTAGATGTTACTTACTTTGCAGTTTGCTCACACACAGGATAGCTCCTTCCCTAGGAAGTTAGACATTACTTTATATAGGCTGCATGTATATGTGCATTTGTGCATGTGTTTGTGTGTGTGTGTGTACGTGCGTGCATGTGTGTGCATATGAGTGTGCATGTGTATGTGTGTGTGCACACAAGCATGAGTTTGAGTCTGTTAAGTCTTTATTCAAACTGCGTACCTGTGTGTGTGTGTGTGTGTGTGTGTGTGTGTGTGTGTGTGTGTGTGTGTGTGCGCGCGCGCGCACGCATGCGCGCACAAGCATGTGTTTGAGTCTGTAAAGTCTTTATTCAAGCTGTGTGTACCTGTGAGCGACTCTGTGTGTGTGTGTGTGTGTGTGTGTGTGTGTGTGTGTGTGTGTGTGTGTGTGTGTGAACATTCTTTCATAAGATCCCCTCTTTGGATAAGGTCAGAGGAAAAAAAGTTGATGTTACAATAACATAATAATGCTGAACACGCTAAAATAATGATAGTCAGTAGGTCAGCTAAAAAATTCTTTCTTTTTTTTTTTCATTCTTTGCCATGGTCGACAAAATAGCTAACATTTCATAATGCAGTGTTCATTTCTGTGTCTGGGTGTTTCAGTCAAATCAGGATTCCATCGGCCCTCATCTTCCCCATCCCCATTCCTTCCACTTCTCCCTTCACCTGCCCATCCCCTCCCTCAGAAAAACTTTTCAATTTCCATTGAAAAATTGTGCAATCACTGTGATAAAAATCTGAGCATCAGTCAAACCAGAACCAAGACCATTCATTTGGCTCTTGTCAGTCTCCTTTAGTTTTACATTTGCAATTGCAGCACCTTGCTGATGTGGAAATAAGTTTACACAAAGTCTCATGATGTTAATATTATAACAGTAACATAAACAATATTATAAACATGACTTGCGTAATAAAGATTTGCTGATTTTTTTTCCCCACCAAGTTTTTTCTTTGCAGTTTTCCAGTCTTCTGTTTCTATGGATTTGTGGAAAGTGGTAGCCTTGTTAAAAGACAAATGTTGCATTGATATACAGTTTAAACAGCACTTTAAATGCCATTTGTCATGGTTTCATTTTCAGACATCAGGTCTCAATGGCTAACTGAAGATCAAATGAGTTCATTTTCCATTACATTTAGTTTTCCCTTTTTCTTTTCTTTCATCTTTTTTTCTTTTAGTCCTCTTTTAAGTCATCAAAAAGAAAACTTCAGGGTCAGCAGAAAAGAGGTTGGTTGGGTTACTGTGACTACAATCTGTTTGTTGTTTTTTTGTTGTTGTTGTTGTTGTTTTTTTTTTTTTTTTTTTTTTTTTTTTTTTTTTTTTTTTTTTTTTTTTGGGGGGGGGGCTAGATGGATACAGCAATGTACTTGATTACTTTGTCACTTAGTCAGTATCAGTAATATAAGAAAAACCCAGTTCTAAATCAAACTCCTGCTGATCTGTCTCACATTACAGTCACAAGTATAATTTGTTAGAATCTTTGAGTCATTACCAATGGACTGCGTTCACACATACCCGTGATGAGCAAGGCAATCTAATAACGGATAGGAGCGTTAAATAATCATTTCGTCAATTCGTCATTATTACCTTCTCTTATGGAGGTAAATGTAGATGTTGCTGTACCATGACCACAATGATGAGCAGATCATTTTTAATTATGAGAAATACAAACAACCTGCTTTGATTAAATTAACACCCATGCACAGTAAAAAGTTTAGTAACGGACGGCTATTTGTGTCGATGTCAGTGACTGGCGCTCTTCGGAATGAATAGCTTTACAACTAAATGCAAATTCATTTTGTTAAACTGAACATAATGAAAAGGAAAGAAAGCGCACAGAATAACGAGTGCGGCTGGAGAACGTACACAGAAGAAACTGAAGTACATAGACGACTACGATGACGATCACTCTAGGCCGCAGCCATGTTCATCTAAATACACAAAACGACAAAAACATACCCAACTCTCTGGCTGTTCTTCCGTTAAGAATCGGCAAACACAACTTGCCGATGTTCATGCCACTGTGGTCAGGACTTTATGACTGAACCGTGCAAAGCGTTCAGGGAGAAAATAAACAGTAATTTTCCCCACAACTGTTTTTCCGAAGATTCACTGGGGATGGGGTGGCGTGGAGACGGCGTGGAGACGGGGGGGGGGGGGGGGGGGGGGGGGGGGGGGGGGGGGGGTTTAAAAACGGAACAAGCCGCATAGCCGTTTCAAATACCCGTTCATAATGGCGACACAGGACCCCAAAGCCTTCTTGCGAACCAGTAATTGTGGTCTTGATAATACTGTTAATATGAATATGAATAATACAAATATTAGATTTGTTTAAAAGAGTTATCCCCTGAGCTTTTAGGTTTCTTTCTTTCTTTGTATTTCTTTCTTTCTTTCTTTCTTTCTTTCTTTTTTTTTTTCTTTTTTTTTCTCTTTTTAAAATGATTATTTCAGAAGTTGTATTCCACGGCATAAAAGTGACAGGGCTAAAACTGTGCTCGCTGGTGTTAATAGAACAACTGTTAACATACAGTTTAGTACCGTCATTGCATTCAGTATAACACTGTCCTTATGAAAAGAGTGAGAAGAGGTGTTTGCCTCGCGGCTGAGGCTGATGCTTATGTGACATTCATCATTAGAATGCAGAGCTTAGGGTGGCGAGTGGGGAAGGGGAGGGACACACACACACACACACACACACACACACACACACACACACACACACACACACACACACACAGTGATGAAAAATAAGTAGTAACACCCGCCCGCGGAGTTCAGTTTTTATTTTTCAAGATTTCGCCTCAAAAAGGCATCTTCAGGAATCCTGTACTATCAAACATCTCTGTTACAATTTAAAACACACACACACACACACACACACACACACACAACACACACACACACACACACACACACACACACACACACACTGTTTTCCCCAGCCCCCCCCTCCCCTCTCATTCCCGCCTTTACTCTTTTCCACCATGTACACTGATTTATATTGTACTCTCTCTCTCTCTCTCTCTCTCTCTCTCTCTCTCTCTCTCTCTCTCTCTCTCTCTTGGTATATGCCACCCCCCCCCCCCTTTTTTTTATAATTTTCTTTTCTCTCCCCTCCCCCACTCCTCCCGTCTCTTTCGCTCGCTGTCTTGCTTTATGCGTGTTATCTCTTCCCCTCTCCCTCTCTCTCTCTCTCTCTCTCTCTCTCTCTCTCTCTCTCTCTCTCTCTCTCTCTCCAATATTTATCAATTCAGTAGTCAAATGTATTCGAATTTAGCTAAAATTAACTCGAATGGATGAGTCAAGACTACCATGCAAAGCTTATAGGATGCTGCTAGATTTAGTTTCACGTGATAAAAGAAGTTGGGCTTCAAATATCCGTTGTAACTTGTATACGTTTGGATATGGATTTGTTGGACAAATCAAGGAATAGAGGCAACAAATGCTCTCTTACATGATTTCAAGGAAACATTTATTTTATGTAGGTGGCAGAAAATGTGATTTCCATATTAGGAATAGTGATAGATTTAGTGTGTACAGAACTTTTTGTACGGTTCCCGATGTGAAAACTCATCTGCTACTCAATTTAGATAGACATTTAAAAATCATGTTGACAAGGTTCAGACTTGGCGTCAAAAATCGCTGGGGCATTGCTACCGATATCGATCTGACAATGGCTATGATTTAATCTGCCCACTGTGTAAAAACAGTAAAGAGGATGAGGTCCATCTTGTTTTGAGTTGCCCAGCACTAAGTAGCTTAAGACGGCAATGTATTCCTGCAAAAATCCATAATTTTCCAAACCTGTTTCGTTTAAGTTGACTTGTGGCATGTAAAAATGGAAGAACCATGAGAAATCTATCAATTTTTGTATAAAGCGTTTCAGCTGCGTCAAGTTGCCATCTTGTAAAACGTTATCTTAAACCTTATTATTTGTATATAAAAAAAAAAAACTTTGTGTGAAATGATTGTTCAATTACTCCCACCACGAGGAGCAATGGCGTATATATGATTAAACATCTGAATCTGAACCTCTCTCTCTCTCTCTCTCTCTCTCTCTCTCTCTCTCTCTCTCTTGTTACATTCCTGTCAGTCTGTCTACCTAACTGACTGTCTGTCTCTTGAATTGTCTGCTTGGCGGTCAGCCTACCAAGCCGTTTGTTGGTCTGCCTTCCTTACACCTGTTCCTCATTCCTTCCCCTCCCTTCCCTCTTTTTGTCCCCAACCCATGCAATCACTTGTTTGACTGTTGGCCGACCTATCGTTCAGTCTGTTCCCCCCCCCCCCCCCCCCCCCCCCCACCCCCCGCCCCACCCACCCCCACCCCCCACCCCCCGTATCGTCATCTCTCTCTCTCTCTCTCTCTCTCTCTCTCTCTCTCTCTCTCTCTCTCTCTTTCACTTCTTCCTCTTTCCTTCTGTCATTCTTCTCTTTCTCTTGCGTTCTCTAGTCTAATCATAGATACTTGTAGTCATTTGTTTCCGCTCTGCTCTGTTCATTACATTTGACTTATTGACACTACCCGCCGAATAGCCCCCCCCCCCCCCCCCCCCCCCCCCCCCCCCCCCCCCACCCCTCCCAACTCCACTTCCTCTCCAAACCCTTTTTCTTCCTTGTTTTGCACGGGTCTGCTGAGCTTCCGCTGAGTTCCTGTGCTTGCTGGATCAGCTATTTGATCAAACTATTTGTCAAATTGTTGTCAAACATTTGTGTGTGTGTGTGTGTGTGTGTGTGTGTGTGTGTGTGTGTGTGTGTGTGTGTGTGTGTGTGTGTGTGTGTTAATGCCTGCATTACACTTATTCTTTTTCATTATGATGTAGCGGCTAGGTTAGTGTTTATCTTGTATTCTCCCCCTCCACCTTCTCCTTCCTTACCCCCCTACCTTGATCTCTCTCTCTCTCTCTCTCTCTCTCTCTCTCTCTCTCTCTCTCTCTCTCTCTCTCTCTCCTTGGTGTTCTTTGTCACTTATCCTCAGAGTAATCTCTTTTTTTTTTCCTGTAACCTGATAAGGTTCCTCTTTCCCCATGATGTTTCTCAAGAGCCGGAATGAACAAAATTTTGGCACCAGATCTAGTAATAGCAGCAGTGGTGGTGATGGTGGTGGTTGGAGGGGGGGGGGGGGGGGGGAGGGAAGAAGAAGTAGTATATTAGTAGTGTGGGGAAAATGGCTATAGAGTCTGGGCATCCGGCCTTTCTTGAGTCCATTCTCTATTTATTTACCGAAACATGTGTGAGGTTGCGTTTGCGCACAGTAATTTGTGCTGTATATCCAATTCAAAGAATGGCTCATGATATGTTGGGTCGCTGTCCAGAATTTGTTTGAATGTCTTGGTATTTGGTACGCATTTAAGCTGATCAGGAGGAGTGTTCCCTGTGCTCTCTCAGTTACAGATTAGGCATTGAAAAAGTGCTATGGTAAACCAAATGTCGAAAGAGAGTCGTGCAGTAGTTATAGGAATCTTAATATAATTGTGAAAGGACGATTCTGATTGGTGGTGGGTTCTTTGAGGGGTACATATGGAAACCACAGTTTGAATCGATCTTTGTTCTCTTCTCTTACTCCTGAGTCCGCACTGTTCGAGACAAGCAGGAGCTTACACCCGTCTTACACAGCAGAATGACGAGGTCAGGGGTCAAAGGAGCTGGTGAAATTGCAAACAGTTCTTGGCAAGTTGCAAAGTGAAACGACTGCAGGCGGAAATCTAAACAAATCTTAAATAAATGTCAACGCGTTTTGACCTCTTAGGTCTTCTTCAGGTGAAACAGAGACGAACAAAATAACGAAAATTCCAATCTGAAGTGATCAAAGCTAAGTGCATTTTCGTTATTTTTGTTATTTTGTTCGTCTCTGTTTCATCTGAAGAAGACCTAAGAGGTCGAAACGCGTTGTGTGTGTGTCTTGTGACTCGTTTGTCCACGTTTCTCTGGGCGGTTCGCTGACATTTATTTAAGATTAGTTCTTGGCAAGAGTACACAACAGAAGATTAGACGTTGCATAGATCTCAACAAGAACTTCCTACCTGTCCACAACGTACTCTTCAGTCACACGTTTTGCACGCGCACAGATAGGATGGAGTGAGAGATTAATGGCGGGTAAGCACAGTTAAAAAGAGACAGTTTTTTTTTCCCGAAAAAGAAATCCAGATGACAACAAATCTGAAGTAGTCTACTGGGCGTTCCTGGCCAATCTTTGCAGCACCACAGTAATGGCAATAGAGTCAATAGAGCACTTTGGCGTCTAGCCTGCAGCACTTGCCAGCCTTTTATGGGTCTGAGAAACAGTCTGGTGGCAGGACCAGAACCGATTTTTATCTACCTCTCGATTTTGTAGACACGATATCATCTCTTGCCGTAGACTTTTGAACGGGAACACTTCGACCATGGCGGAGATACAGCCTGACTCCCTTGACCTAAAGTTTCGCCGTGATGAACCTTACAGTGCGATGTTGAAAGCACGGCTAGAATCCTGGGTAGCTATTCTTTAGCCAGATTGAGGACAGTGTCGTAAATTACGTCGCATAAAGTTGATGTTGGCTTTCGTGGTGATATTTTTGGCGTGAGAGGGCCACTTCAGATCCTCTGTGGTATTCCCTTCAAGGTGTGGATATTTGCCAAGTCACTAGGGGAAACTCACCACAGAGACTGTACGTGAAGTCGGCCTTTCCCTTGATGCTGATTTTTATTGGGCTTCTTTGCACCGAAGCCCCTTTGAGTCCTGGGTTCACTTTTCCATCTTGGTGCTTGTAATGCTCCTGCAGGGCAGGGTGGTCGGCGAAGGTCTTGACCTGTCGATACACCAGACAGTCAACTTAGAATAAACGCATATATGATTTGACAGACGCTGATTTGACTGACGTTGATATAGCAAAGAAACAACAATGGGCCGTGGACTGTGCGCTGCAGGACACCAACATTCTACTCAAACTCCCCCTCGACTCTTCCCCATCCAGAACGACCTTCATGGTTCGATTTACCCAGGTTCATGATCTATTAAGTACGCTTCCTTTGACGACTTTGTGGGACAGTTTGTTGAGGAGCTTCTTGAGGGATGCAATATCAAATAGCACTGCTGAAGTCCAGCTAAGTGTCGGAGGCCGTCTGGTCTACCTGCTTTTCGATGTGTAGAAAAATAGGCCATGCATTGCCTTGTCGTGAGGACTTAGGTTTCACACGAGAATATAGTTCTGAAACGGCGGTTTATTTAAGTCAGATCTCTTCTTCTTCTTCTTCTTCTTCCTAAAATACTGGTTCACTCAAAAAAAACGAGTAGATCACCAGCGCGTATGTTAAAAAGTAAAATAAAATGAAATAAAATAAAAATAGTATGGTAATAAAAATAAAATTGTGCTTATCAAAAAAAAAAAGTAGCAAGTAATGACAAATGATGACGCTCAAGAAGTTTGTAAGAAAGGGTGGGGGTTAGTTTCCGCCGAGGACATTGACGAACAAAGTACACAAGACACGATGCATTTCGACCTCTTGGGTCTTCTTCAAGTGAAAAACAAAATACGTAACATTTAACATTTAGGACAGTACAAACTTCGTTCTTTGTTTGTACTGTCCTAAATGTTAAATGTTACGTATTTTGTTTTCACTCTTCGTTCTCCGCCATCAGTCGCTCCATTTTGAAATCTTACGTTGTGTTAATTTTTTTTTTGGTGTTGTCTTTGTTTTTGTTGCATTCGTTCACGTCTGTACTAAAAAGATGTTCTGTGTTTATACCATGAACACCACAAGCCACTTCCGGTGAATTCATTCCCAAGACACAGTTCGAGAAAGCAGCCAGTCCGTTGCGAGAGAATTATGTTGGACTTGAATTAAACAACACCTAAGAAAACCTTTCTTTTGCAAAATAAATCCACAAACGCAAAGAAAGCGGCGGCACACGCTGGACGTGTGCGAAGAAGAGGAAGGAGGGGGTTTAAGTTCCATGGAAGAGACGGGCACGAACAAGAACGACCCCGCGACTCCTGCCTCGTTTATTCTTTTAGATCCTCGAAAGAGAAAAAAAGATACCATGGAGAAGACAGAAACTCAAGGTACCTGATGTTACAACAGAAACATCTATCTTTGTGTTGTGGAAACATAAACGAAATCTTGGAGTGACAAATTTGGTAGGCTTTTGCTTTTTTTTTTTTTTTTTTTTTGATGTGAGCGTTTTCGTAACATGATGCAGCAATTGTCAGGGGAGAGAATAATCTTCATTATTTTTTAATTCTCATTTCTCATAATTGTATGGATACCAGCACATATGACAAGTATTCAGAATAGATTTAAATGCGTTGAACTTCATGTCAAGCATAAATTGAAAAAAAAAAAAATCAAAAGAGGTTTTGGATATGTGTAATCAAAGGCAAATGAGATTTTTTGACAAAGTGAAAGTAAGCACGCTGCCAATTTTCTTGTCTTGGCCCCACCTTTCCCATGGCCCTTCACTCCACGTTCAGCTTTGAATAAGTTGTGACAGACTCTTGACTCATAATTTTTTTTCTTTTTACTGAATTCAAACGTGTTGAAAAGAGACAGTACATAGGATATTACACAATGTACTGATGTAGTAGTAGTAGTAGTAATAGGGACCGGCTTTTGGCCGTAGGCCTAGCAGCGTATTTGCATCCCCTCATTATTTTTCAGTTTTATTTAGGTCTGGTTGAATGCATATCTTATGAAATAACATTGTATTCAATCCACACTGAAGAAAAGGGTCTTCCAATTTGGGGTCTTCATCTTGGATTTTTTTTTTTTTTTTTAAGCTGTTGATGTCAGGTGCATATTTGGTGTTAGTAGGCAGCACATTCCAGAAAATAGTAATTCTGAAAGCAAAGCAAAACTTTCTTTTGTTAGTACGGCAATGTCTGATAAAAATCTTGCCTTCATTATTTCTTGTGTAATCAACTTCTGAGAATTTGAAAAGAGCATGCAAATTAATATCGTCATAATTATGGAATATTTTAGATAATTGGATTAGGTCTCCTCTGGTCATCCTTCCTTTGAGTAATTGGAGATGATGTAATCTTTCTTTATAGTTTAGATATATTTATATTTAGATATATTACATTTTTCAGGATTTTAGTAGCTTGCCCATGTACATTTTCTATCATTTTTTACTGTCTCTTGAGATGGGGACTCCAAATTTCATTAGTGTATTTGAGATAGGGCCTAACAAATACTATAAATAATTTGATAAGTGTTTCTTTTTCTAGAAGGGTAAAAGCTCTCCTGATGAGTCGAATCATCTGATTTGCTTTGTTTACAACTCACTGGATGTGAGGATCAAAGGATAGATCTTTATAAAAGGCAACTCCCAGATCTGTTTCTTCATCACATGTATTTATTTTCTGTATTTCGTCGTTCATAATCATAGTATATTCAAACTGTTCATTCTTGTTGCCAGTGTGCATCACCTTACATCTCGCTACATTGAAGTAAAGGTTCCTTTCATCTGACCATTCTTTCAGTTTGTTTAAAATATCCTGTTGGATCTTTGTGCTGTTTGTTGCCTTTCATATATTTTTGTGTCATCTGCAATATTTTGCATGTGGTTTGAGTCATGTCTGGTAAATCATTAATGAACACAGTGAATAATACGGGCCCTAGGATACTACCCTGTGGAACTCCACTTAAGACCTCAGATTTCTTGGATCTCTCTTCTTAAACACTCGTGGTGAAATGAAATCAGGGCCTTGAGATTGTTAGAGTTTACCTCTTTCAGTTTGCTTTTGACTGCACGCGTGGTTAGCCTTGCATCACATGTAGATACACCATCAGATCAGGAACACTCCATGGTAAGTTTGGAACACTACTTCAGTCTATGGTCCCAACAGTTTATTTTATGTTAACACAGTATGTATACAACATGCAACTTGTAATGTCTGCCAATGATTACACCAGTCAGTAATCAAATCACATGTGCGCACACACACACACACACACACACACACACACACACACACACACACACACACACACACTTACTCACTGTGAAACATGCTTGCATGTACATGTGTACACACATGCACACACACACATACAAGCTTACGTGCATGTATGACATGAATATGCAAGCACCCACACACCAGCACACACACACACACATGCACGCACGCATGCACACATGCATGCACAGGCATGCACACATGCACAGATATGTTAATCACTGAGAATATACTACAAGCATGTCTAGCCACTTGCACATGAGGCACACACACACACACACACACACACACACACACACACACACACACACACACACACACACATACATATGCTGCTTGCACGCATGAATGACATGAAGATGCAAGCATGCACACACCAACACACACACACACACACACACACACACACACACACACACACACACACACACACACACACACACATGCATGCACATGCACAAATATGTCAGTGACTGAGAATATACTACAAGCATGTCTAACTGCTTGCACACAAGGCATACACACACACACACACACACACACACACACACACACACACACACACACACACACACACACACACACACACCATGTGTTCAAGTGTGCATTCACACAGGTGCTTATGTACTCAAACAAATGTGCATGCAGAAAGACCTAGAAATAAGATTGGGGGGTTGGGGAGGGGGGGGGTGGGGGTGGGGGGGGTTATCTGGGAATTGAGAAAAGGATAACAAAATTGGCACTTTTCATCTTCTACATGGAAAACGGGCTCCTATATTGGCGATTATGCAGAAAGTTGGATCATCCTAGTAGTTGGATTTTAAACATAACTGACTGACTGGTCACTGTCAGAGTTAGGATCAAACAAGTAACCTATTTTGTTATTGTTGGCAGTTGCCATATTTTCATCAAACAAATTAATGTCTGAATCAACATCTTCGGCTACCATATGTGATGTAATGGCATCAGCTGTGATGGTTGTCAGTGATTTGTAATCAAATTATTTTCAGTTGCATACTCAAAGACTTTGCTTTCTTTTTTGCGACTTTCTATGTCTCTGTAATTCCACCCATCGATACATGCACTTTGTTATATAATCTCAAGCACTTCATTGAAAGAGACAGTTGTACCACCCTTTGTTCTGACTGACATTTTCTTATTTTACTAGCTCAGGAAATTCCAGACATGCTAAGCTAAAGCAGGAAAACCAGGTACAGGCTTCTTTGTTTAAACCTGCTGAGTGCAACCAAATTTACATGAAAAAATTTTGGAGTCTGCAGCTTGCTAGGACATCCCAAAGCTAAAGGTAGACTGTGGACCATATGAGAAAAAATAGGGGAATTTTTCATCCAGTAATCTGCAAATAATGGCTGACATGACAACTCTATTCATCTGCATACATATGGTGACAAGGCGGAAGGTAGGAAAAATGTGCTGGTCTTTCTTGGCGGACACAGCTGCTAATGCTATCCAATGAGTCTTTAAGAATATTGCGCAAATTTCCTGATAAATACTGCAGGTGTCTCTAATTTTGGGGCCTTGGTGATGCTGTGATATATATAAAAAAATAAGTGTCGAGTTAAGCTTTGTCATGCAGTCTTGACCGAAATGGAACTCGGTAGCATTGTTTTCATCTTCCTCACCTTCATCAACCAACTTTTTAAAAAAATCTCAAATTCCTTGGCTGTTCTTACGCTTCTGTCACTGTCATGGTAGGTGATCCAGATTCAGTTTTCTCTCTGTCAGTGCATGTCTACGCCCTAGGCAAGTTCATGTCAAGCTGACCAATACTAATGAGTTCTTTGGGACTATTAATTAATGGACAGACATGGTGGAAGGCTCCTCCACGCTGCTTCCACCGACAAAGCAGTTATGTCATCAGTAAGGGGCTTAGTAGGTGAAGTCAAAAACGTATTGCGTCAGAACAGGTACCACTCAATAAACCGAATGACTCAGCAGTGTGTCCTCTTGTGGTTTACATAACGATAACATGACAGTAACTGCTCCTTGTGGATTGCAGGCACAACGGCAGGATGAATCAGGATGTGGAGCCTGAACAATTGCAAGGGGGTAGCACTGAAGATGAGATACAGAAAAAAAAAAAAACCCGAAAAGAAATCAAGCAATCTGTTCTGATCACCAGTGGATTTTGACAAGACTACCTCATACTAAAGCTTCCCTGCCTAGTTCAAGTGTTTTTGTGTGTGACTGTGGGTGCATGCATGCGGCAAAAGCTGTCGCAGGATCGGTGTATATAACATTCAAGGAAGAGAGAATCAGTGATTAATAATAATCACGACCTTTCCGCTCTTGGTCACTGTCCTCAAAACTGGTGTGTGTGGTACTGTTCCAAGGCACAGCTAATGGGTTAGTTCCTTTAATATGATATGGGATTTAAAAAACCTTATGAAAAGAAATTTTTGTTCTCTCGAAAAAGAAAAGCAGGTAAACATGCATGCTGATAACATACATAAACTTAAAAAGAAAATTATTGAAGACAACTTAATTTTAAATTTGATTTACGAGGGCTGATACAATGTTGCTGCACTTCAAGATGGTCTTACAGATATCATGATGGTCTTGATGCATAGATATGGGTTTTATATGATATTACAAAATTTACGTGAAAATGTAATACGGAAGATTATCTTAACCCCTTTCATCGCCAGACATTCTATTTTGCATAAATCCCCATCGCCAGCCATTTTTCAAAAAAAAAAATCTTATTTTATACCAGCATATGTGAAACGTGGATATCTCTGGAACTAAACAACACCATTCTCATGCTATTTTTTTGTAAAATGGAGGAGATACATTGTACTTGTATTATATCATAACATGTTAGTAATGGTAAGTCAACAACAATTTCAAATTTTTAGTAATTTCAAGTGCAAAAAAATGCAAAAAAAAGAAAAAAAAGAATGTTATGTTTCTTCTAAACGTAAAAAAAAATGAAGAAAGATTGCCAACAAACTCTCAGTAAGGGAGGAAAAATACTCCACTCGCAATTGAAGACCAGAAAGTATGGTATTTCCAACAGAAAAATGGAAGAAACAGCCACAAATACAACTACTCCAATAGCAGGGAACACACACACACACACACACACACACACACACACACACACACACACACACACACACACACACACACACACACACACACACATTCTTATGCCTAACTGGTACACATGTAAGAAAGAAAAAGGGAACACACACACACACACACACACACACACACACACACACACACACACACACACACACACACACACATGTCCTTCACTCTCAACAGCAATTTTTTTTATGAACCAAAGTCATTCATGTGCCTGTTGGTCTCTGAACCCTTGCCATTCAGCTGATCTATATGATCAGCTATTCACCCACTCAAACACGTCTGTGCTGCTTGCCTCTCACGTGTCAGTCGGCCACGCCCCCTTCAACCTCGACCAGCAAGAGTCGGCCCACAGCGTGTGTGTGAAGTTCATTTGCCTAAAGTCTTAGTTCGCTCCCTCACACAGTTAGTGAACAGTCAGTCGGTGCTGGCTGGCTCAACACAAAAACACTGGGGCACACGCGGTAGGGTATTAAGTGGGCGTCTCGTCAGTCTCCCAACCATTTGGCCACGGTCCAATGCCTCACGTTGCAATAATTCGGTCAAGCCCTCACTATCGTTGTTTACTCGTGTGACTGTCTGGGTCTTCTTCATCTGTATTATTATTAGGAACAACTGACCGTCTATTCAATGTTCCCAGCACTTGATCTGTGGTGAATGTACGGCAAGGTCGAGTATGTAAAGTGCTTGGTGGTGACATCATAGTGAATGGAAAAACAATTGGAATAAAGTGATAGAATGCTGAACTGAATAGTATTCTGACAAAGCAAATGGCTGTGAGCACGGGCCAGACCATCCCCCAACTGTGACATTTATTGCTGGCTTTTTATCTCATGAACTAGGATCATGAGAATATCGGGAGTTAGGTCACCCTACTTTGACGCCAAAAGGCGCCTTTGGCGCTCAGCCAAGTTGTCGCCAAAAGGCGCTTTTGGCGGTGAAAAGGGTTAAGATAAAAATAGTATCAAACATTAAATTAAAGTAAACATACAAAGTCAGTTTAGTTTAAATTTATGGATCGAGGTTTAATACTGTATATATCAAGCTTGCAACATTTTACTGTTAGTATTGTTTCAGGTCAACAGGCAAATATTACCAGCTTATATATGATGCTGTTTTGTTTGATTTTGAGTGAAATGTTAAACCATATTGCTTATTTTTACAACTGTACCAACTTTTTAACAAACTCAGTTTACTATGGTGTTCTGTAAGCAGCGTCAAGCAGACCTAGGTTGGATTTGGGATGGAAGCAAACGGAGGAAGAGATACAAATCAAAACAAGGTGGATGCCAGAGATGGAGATGTGGACAAAGTGGAAGTGTTCTTCACAGAACATGAAATGACCATCACTCTACCAGGTAAAGATTTGGCCCTGTATTAGTGTATATCCTGAAGCTGGGCAGCTGTAGTGATGGAAAGTGATGATGTATGTGTTTTTGAAGACAGACACCCTGGAAATGTGCTGGATTTGATAGTGGATGCTACTTTGTGAATGGTTGGTAAAATAGAACATTTTTGCTTTGGTTTGAAGCTCATAATGAGTCTCCAGATCCACTCAGATCTTTTAAGACTGTTTCAGTGTGAGTGAGTATGATAATATATTATAATTAAATATATATAATTAAGTATATATAATATTGATGAATTACCAGAAATTCTCATCAAATAGGAGTTGTGGCATATGGACTAGTCCATGTATTTTCTTCCACGTTTGGTAAGGCTGTGGGCTGTAGTATTAGAATTACAGCTTGAAAAAAAAAATAAATAAAATGAATTAACAATTATGATAGTTATCATAAGAAGTAAACAGGAATTCATTGTCATTCACTGATTGTAAATGAATCACCATCATTCATACATGCCTACCCCTACGGAACTTCTGTAATTTCTGCGGCAATTAATAAAAAAAAAACGAAGCAGCTACGGCGATTACGGAGATTTATTTTTCGTTATGGTAAAAGGATTTTTCAACAAAATTTACTTGAAACGATCGTGAGTTGAAGCAGACGATGCTTTTGAAAGCAGAAGCAGAACACCGAATGGTAAAAGGGATGTAAAGCCCCGTCTTCATCAAGCAGACAAATAGCGTATGTCTCCAACGGCTTCTGCTATAGAGGGACGTTAAACTGTTATTCAAGCAAACGATGCTTTTGAAAGCGGAAGTATTAAAGTCGGATATCGCAAGTAATTGAATTTTTGAGAAACATGGCGTCTAAATACAAAGAGAAAGCGAATGGATGTGCCAACTGGTGATGCCGATGAACCTGCATCAAAAAAGCGTCAGCCGTCACAGAAGTTCCTGGACAAATACAGTGGCAAATTTCCCTTCTTTATGAAATTGGACTCTGACGATTCAAAAGCAAAGTGCGTGATTTGTGACAGCGCATTTTCTGTAATTAAAACATAGCGTAAAGTTTTGTCTTATTCTATGCATAGGTTCTAGGCATAGGTTGAGCTGATTATGACACCCTGACCAACTCTTTCCACAAACTGTTTCAAAAGAAAAAAATGAATGCTACTGATTTTGAGTCCGTGCTACTGAAATTGAAATCAGTGCTACTGAAATTCATTTTTAGGGGTAAGCATGTATGAAAAAACTTCATTTGAACAGCCATTTCACACTGATATGTCCACATTCCCCCCCACAGTCATACTTTCATGGGCAGATATACAAGCATGCTTATAGTACAGACAGGTGTTAGCAAGTGCATGCATCCTTGTAAGCATTTTTTTCATACTTACATTTCCAAGCAAATACCTATCCTCACATAGTGTGGGAACATTACCATTTTTTATCAATATCAGGATCCTCTTGAAAAACAAAAAGAAAAAAAGGAAGAAAGAAGAAAGATTAGAAAGTGAGAGCAGGGAGCTAACCACACCTCCATAACCAATTAGGCTGACAGAGTGAATGACTGTAATGATGTCACTTCAAGAAGTATCTCAAATATTCATTGGTTTTCTTCTTCTTTTCTTTGGTGAGAGAACATGCCCCCCCCCCCCCCCCCCACCCCACCACACCACACACACACACACACACACCCCCCCCCCCCCCCCCCCCCCCCCCCCCCCCTCCAGTGTTTGGAGTTAGATTTTCTGTGCGCTCATGGATCCTCTTAAGTGACCCTTTTAGCTTGCTTTTGTTTTGGACAAGGAGGCATTTCTCTTTCTTCCTTCATAAGGGAAAATTTCGTCAGAAAATGACAGTCATGCATCTGCCCCTTGTGGCCCTTGAGCCGACACTCACAAGACCTGCATCTCTTTCACTGTAAGTTCTCCATTGAAATCTTGCAACTTGTGCAAGCATTGGTCTGGCATGATATGACGTTTTGTTCGGAATTTTACTGTCCATGTAAATCCTCAGGACTTGAGATTACCCCTCGGTCCGCCTGTACTGGCGAGAGAGATGCCCACTTCTCCCAGCTACCTTCATTTGGTATCAGCACCAAAGTGCAGAAAGACAGACCAGCTTCTCCCCTCAACCCGCTCTACCCTGTCAACTCCTCGGTGCCTTAAAAGTGATGAAGAGAAGCTGGAGCAGTGTAGTCAGTGGGGACGAGCTTGATAACTTTTCTCCAGCAAGCCTCAGGGTTGGATTGTTTCCTGTCAGGAGAAGATTCAGCTGGAGTCCCTGCTGCAGAAGGCCAAGCCATGGTGAAGATTGGTTGGTTAGGACGCCTGGGCGTCCTCTGACTGAAATCAGATCCTGCATGATGCTGGTGTGTTCTGTGCAAATGCGAGTTGAACTTGGGTATGGATGACGATGTTGACAAGTTCTGTGATGATGATGATGACTACGGAAATTATGATGCCTTAGTTCAGAATTCAGAGATCCCCTCTACTGAGAACTGGAGTGTGGTGTTTCCAGTGTCTGGTCTGTGTGAAAGACGCGCACACACACACACACACACACACACACACACACACACACACACACACACACACACACACACGCACACACACACCTCATATTTTGATCCTTCTCCTCCACCTCACAGGATGCAAGTGAAATAAAAACTTTTTTTTCACAGTTACTGTGTCTGACTATGTTTTCTCACTCGATTTGGGCGTCCATAAAAGCATTGCTATTTCGTGATGCCTTGAATCGGGCTGTGGCTGATTCTCATTTTCTCAGGTATCCCCTGAGTTCAGGTTGTAAAGCCGAAATGGTTGTACATTGTCAGGGACTCACATTTGGCTATACACTTTGAGTATTCAAACCCTGACCCACGTTTTTCTGCAGTTTTGCCAAAACCGAAAATGGTCAATATTTCAGTTTCTACATTTCAGCCCTTGTGCCATTTGGCAGGCAATCATGTCTCCTCCAAGTCTTTTGTGAAATTGCCATCTATTTTGATTTCCCTCTTGAACATACTAACACACACTGGGCTTCCGAGAATGGTGTACCTTGCAGATAGTTTGGCCGTTGTGGCATCTGCTGTTGTTTTGTCCATCTTGCCAGTGTCTTGTTGTGGCTCTTTACGTGGGGAGACAGTCTTTTGGCTTCATTCTTTCTTCAGATGATCTTAGGGCTTCTTTGAGGCAGTTCAATCTGCCTGGCTCATTCGTCTTGAAATTCTTTGCCTCAAATCTGAAACCTGCGCCTGAGGTAAATTAAACTGCTTATTTTCACAAATTAGTTATTATAAATACTTAAACTAGGGTTTGTCGGTATGTTTTGCTTTAAACTAAATATGTGAACATGTTTTCTTTGAATATTTGTTCTGTTGATTACAATTGATAGGTTTAATTTGAGTATTTTTTAACAAAAACTTCAGTAAATCAAATAGAAGCAGAAGTGGGCTGTAAAAGATTTTTTTTTTTTTTTTTTTTCATAAAGCGGGAATTAGTTTTTGTAACTTGGTGTGTTCAGACGGGCAGCAGCAGGTGTGGCGTTTCCATGGTGCCATTGATCAGACCTGCAGCAAAGTGTGGCGCTCAAAGAGGAGGTTCAACATGACTGTGGTCAAGAAGGAGCGCGGCATGTGGCCCTCGCTGGAAGCCTCCCAGGTATGTTTGTTCGTGGTTTTCTCCTTTTCCAGATTGTGTTAAGATTGACATGGAATTGCTCTCGTGGCTGCTTGACAGAACAGCACTGCTGTCGGTGTCAGGGGCAAAATGTTCAGTCTGTGAACGTTCCATGCAAACCTGGCAGAATCAAAAACATTTTATAAATTACATATCCAGATGTGGTGAAAGGAGTTAAGATGTTTAACGTGGTATATTTCAAGATATTGTTGTACTATAAAGCAGTCGGTCTGTTGTGTGTTGAAGTAAAAAAAATATTGACATTTAAGTCTGGTCTCATAGTTCATTCCAAGCAGTGTTGGCCAGGAAACAACACTCTCAGAAACACATCCATTTGAGCCCATAGCAAACTCAGGTCTGGGTTGGATCTGGTTGGGGCAGAAAAACCCCACATAGCTCTGATGGGGAATCAAACCCACAACTTCCCAGCCAGGAGTCTGCGATGCTAACCACTTGGCCACAACAGCTGGCTCAAGCATGATGTTTGCTGAGTGGTAGTAGAATGTATTGTATTAATGGACTTGTCATTGTTTCTGACATTCAGATTCCTCAGCCATCCCAGGATGCAGTCTCAGAGGAGGAGCTGCAGCAGGTAGAAGAGAACCCAGAGATGGTGTCACCTAGTCGCGACTTGCCTGACTCTCTGCAAGAACTGAGAACTAAGGAAGAAGGTGAGTGTTTCTCTCTCTCGTGTGAGAGAGGGAGAGAGAGAGAAGATCGGTGCTGCTCTTTCTGTTTGGCTGGCTGTCTTGCATCTGGGATCTTTCTATGTATGTGTGTGTGTGTGTTTTACAATTGTCTGCCTGACTGACTCCCCCCTCTTGCTCTCCTCTCTCCCTCTCTCTCTCTCCTCCCTCTTTCTCCCTCCCTCTCTCTCTCTCTCTTGCCTCCCCCTCTCCCTGCCTCCCTCTCTCTCTCTCTCTCTCTGTCTGTCTTCAGTAATTGTATACATCAGGGTTGAGGAAGGAGCCTTTCTGGTCGCTGTGTATTGATCAGCAATTTCCGCGATATAGCCCAGCAGGAAATCAATCATCCATATTTTTGGTAAATCCCCTTGGGTAAACTTTTTCTAAGTCCTTTTTCTGTATAGCATTTTTTTTTTTTTAATAGTATGACATTGATATGTCTCTACAAGAATACAATTTTGCATGCCAGTTAAATGTCGTCTAGAACAAGACACAACAGAACTGTATATAATAATTTATATTACAGGTCAACTCACTCTTTATTGTCAGTCATTTCTCCAAGTTGAAATGATAGATGGCCGGTTTGTACAGGTCAGCAGGAAAAATTAGAAAAAAAAGGGGGGGGGGGGGGACAATGTCCATATTTGTCTTTGTGTACTCTTCTGCTTTTCCTATACCAATAGGCATGCTGCTTCGACAAAGTTGCTTCCCCTAGTTCTAACTTAGATAATGAAATTTTGACCAGTGTTTTATTGGAAAGAAGAGAGGCGTTTATCTTTGATAAGTTGTTTGGTGAAAACTGGGTCACAACTTAAAGGTCTGCGTTTGAGACTGGCAGTGATTTGTTAGAAACAGGTCTGTACATTGTGTAGTCCCCCTTCACCCCACTCGTCCTTCTTCATCCCATGGTTCCCCAGTTTGGACTCTGCAAGGATGGCAGTTATATGTGATGTAGAAAACATGATGATGGTGAGGGTGCTGAGCCTCACTGTAACAGTTTTGTTTAAGTGGTTGTTTTAATTACGTATATCACGTCTAGGACTGTTTTGTGTCAAATGCTTGCATCCTATGCCAGTTTGTTAGCTCTGGCCACATTTTTGTTACTAATACAGTACTAAGATCCCCTGCAGAAACATCTTTTGTTTCCTGCCATATCCAGGTCTTCCTCTTTAGGGTCTGTGTTGTAACTGGCTCTGTCCTTTTTGTCACAACTCACTGTTGACTGTCTGCTCATCAGACAGGTGTTGATGAATGTCTGTCTTCTGCTGTGTCACTTTGGTCTTGCTCCACATCTTAGTGCAACTGTACAAGATATCATTGACAGTGCTATACCGCTAGATTTTGTGATGAAATGCAAGCCATCAACAAAAATTGAAAAAGAAAAATGAAACTGTCATGGACTTGGTGGCAGCTTTGAACGGATCTGAGATAACTTAGATCTTTAGATGTAGTAAGAAGAAGAAGAAAGCAGGAGAAAAAATTGCTAAAGATGATCCCAACTTTGCCCCCTAATTGATTAGTTCTGTTGTCTGCCGCTTCAGTTTTCTATACATAAGTCAAACTATGAGATACCTAGCAAGATTTCCGTTTTAGTTTGCCATCATGTCATGAGCGAAGTGAAATGTGACTGCTGTTGAGTTGACTTGTGATATCGCATATGAGCGCTGCGCTTAAATTTGGAATATCAAAATGGTGCTCTTTGTACTTTTGTACTGTGAAAGGTCTTTGCAGCTTTGGGTATTTTTCCTGGGCTGCTTCAAAGAAAAATCACTTCAGAATGAGTTTGTCTTATGCTGTACTTGCGTTATCTTTGGTTTTAGTATGTGTGATCCATTTCCTATATCTGTTCTTGATCTTCTGTGATAGAAACAAATATATAGCATTATTCGCAACAGTAGTTCACAGTTTTGTTCACGGCTCCAACAGAATTAGTATAGTATATGTGTGTATGCATGCGGTGTGGGCTTGTATGTTCGAATGATGAAGTGGGTTAGCGCTGCACTGACAGCTGTTACATGTGTCTGAATATTGTTACATCAGTATGGAAAGCTTAGTCCTGATAATCAGTGTTTCTTTTCCCTTGCAGAACCAGTGTAAATCTGCACCACATCAAACACGACTTCTTTGAAAGGGTAAGCGCAGTCAGAAACTTTTACTTTAAAGCCACATTTACACACTGATAATGTTGAGCTGTTTATGCACTAATGTGGATGAATAGGTTACGTGCTGTCAGAATTGTGTAAGAATGGTAAGAAATAATGAATAGATGAAAAGAAAGTTTCAGTTGTGTGTGTGTATGGGTGGGGTGTGTGTGTGTGTGTGTGTGTGTGTGTGTGTGTGTGTTACAACATTTAAGTACTTGATACGTATATATAAATACATTGATTATTTGTAGCCCTCCAAATTCATTGTGTTAACATATTAGTTCAGGGGCATTTTGATTTTCATACAACGTCAAAGGTCATGTACTATAAAACATACTGCTTAAATATCAGTCTTGATTTTTTATTTGCTGCACGTGGAAACAGTTGAGAAAAGCCTCCCCAAATTGTCACATTTGTTTCTGTGTGCAGGTTAGAAATGGAAAAGAAATTAACATATAGAATACACCATAACCATATTTAATTCATATAATTTTGTAAAGGTCTTCATATTCAGTGTCAAAATAACATTGTCATTGGGTGTCTTGAGTTGTCTGTGGTTGCTATTAACAAACAGAAAAATTCAGATTCTGTACTTGTTTCATGTTTGTTTGACTTTTTTAAGGCTGCCGATGATAAAGATAGTACAAATACACCTGGATCACACATGCACATACACACACACACACACACACACACACACACACACATATATATATATTCTCTCCTGTCTGTCTGTCTGTCCGTATGTCTGTCTCTCTCTCTCTCTCTCTCTCTCTCTCTCTCTCTCTCTCTCTCTCTCTCTCTGTCTCTCTCTCTCCCCCTCCTTGAGTTCAGTAAAACCCCAGCCTATAGTGGAATATGTAGCCATGTCCATGTGAAGTAACTTAAAACCATGACTGTGACAGGATGATACTCTGACCATTCACATCTATGTCAAGAACGTCTCCAAGGATGTCGTCAAGATCCATTTTGACAAGCAGTCTTTTACTGTCAAGTTTCAGACTGGGTAAGGAATGGTTGAAAATGCTGTATATGTTGGTTACTACTGAGAACTGTTAAGGCTGGGGTATATAAATACTTTTAAAGAACAATAAGATTTGATTATTTTTTTTGTTTGCTTTTTTTTTTCCCATTGTGTTCAGATAAACAGACAGAAAAGTGTGATATTGTTTTGTTGTATTTATATTTGTTTTTTCAGTTTGAAATCACATGGATCGGGAAAACAGGAATTAAGTACATTTTTTTTTTCTCTGTAACACTAGCTAAAATGACTTTTTACTTTGAACATGGACCTTTTCTGCCAAAAAAAACCCCAAAAAAACAAAAAACCAGGAATCAAGTCCTAATCAGGTGATATCTTTATGAATGCAGAGTTTATTGTGTGCGTGTTTTTTTTTATAATAGATTTTTTTTTTTTCTTTTTTTCTTTTTTTGCCTCGTGTAAAAGATCAGTTTTTTTTCTCATGCAAGTCTACTTAAGCTCTTATGCACATACACATGCGCACAAAAGTGTGCTAGCACACACATGCAAGATACACACACACACAAAGTGTACTAGCACACACATGCAAGACACACATACACACGAGTGTACTAGCAACCACATGCAAGATGTTAGGTTTGCAGTAGGGGAAATTAGCTGCTACAAGCCGAATTGAAGTATTACATTTGAAATGGTTCAGAGTGTGGTTGTGTTTTGTGGAAGGTGCTTGTAATGACATGACCTGTTTGACTGACGCTGCTTTGCTGGCGCTGCAGGGACGCCAAGTTTTTGCAGCTTCATGAGGGGGCTTCAGAGGAGACAGTGTTCTGCTGGACGGTCAACACAAAGTGAGTGCAGTTGCAGATGTCACCATGTCATTTAGCACTTGTGGTATGTGTGAGCTGGTTATTCTGTTGGATGTTGGTGACTGTTTTATGTTTCAGCAAATTGGTCCCCAGCCGATGACACAGGTCCTTTATGGGGTGTCATCGTGTAGAAAAGAAAGTCTGGTCATGAGATAAAGATAAATAGACAGACAGATAAAAGAAAGTCACATCATGAGAAAATGCACGCGCCATAACACCACAAAACACCACACCACACCACACCACACCACACTACACCACACCAAAATACAACGCAACACAATTGGATTGCAGTAGGATAGCTGAATTACTGACATCCTGAAGGCAGACAAAAATACCATTAGAAATTTGAAAGAGCAGCCTATGAGGGTGGTGTACTTTTGTTTGTTTGTTTGTTTCAATCCTTTGTTGCCATATTACTTTGACCCTGAGAACAGTTATGCAGCAATATGTGAAATAGCCCATTCAGTCTGTAGATTGAAAGATATTTTTTTGTTCAGATTTTTGTCTGAAGATGTAACAAAGCTGAACTGCTTTGCATAAGAGTGATATTGGGTGCTCAGTATGAGGTTATGGGATGTTTGTAGAGAATGCTGTGATGTACATATCATGATGAAGAGAGGTGTGATCATTCGATGATTTAGTTAGTTCGTTTGACTGGTGACTACTAGTGTAGAAATTCCTGTCTCATTCTCATTTGGTTTTCTCCTGTTCTGTTCTAAGTGCCAGTCAACAGGACAGCCACTGCATGGCTCCGAAATTTCAGCTTTCCTTTAAACTAAGCAGTTGTCCTGTTTAAGGAAAATCAGTTTGATTACAGCCAGGTATACCATGCTTGCTGCTTTGATCTTTTATCATGATACTATATTCTGTATATACATATTATTGTTGGGGTTCCATTGCTATGGATAAGTTGAACATGAAACAAACAATCTAGAAAAGTTACTTTTTTAAAAGACAGTTCAGAGACAACAGGTTGGCTTGACAATCACTGTACATGCCATCTAATGTGAGAGCATTATTCATGTTTGTCTCAGGATTTAATATCAGTTGCTGCAGTAAACTGATGAAAAGGGTCTTCACACGGTCTTTATTTTAAAAAGATGGGTTTTTTTTTTTGTATTGTTGAAAGGAAGTTTTAGGGAATGGGAAAAATTTGAGTGTCACAAGTCGGTTTCAACACCCCTAAAACCTTTCTAAGGTAATTCTGGTTCTGGTGTAACACATTCTACATGCTGTTTTGTAGATGGTAACTTTTTTTCAAGTTCACCTGCCCAGGCATGTGTGTTATTCTTTCTCAGCATGAGCAACGCCAGAAACAAACAGGATGCCCCCTGCTCCCCCCCCCCCCCCCCCCACCAAAAAAAAAAAAAAAAAAAATGGAGGGGGGGCACACACACACACACACACACACACACACACACACACACACACACACACACACACACACACACACACACACACGCTACTAAACTGTGTAAACAGTGGTGGTGGACTCCTGTCATCTGTGTGCCCTTGGATCCAGGAGCCACATCCTCCCAGCAGGCTGCAAGTGGAAAACCACCAACAACTACATTGAGCTGAGGCTGAAGAAAGCCACCACAGACCGCTGGTCCAATCTGGAGGCTCCATTGAAGAAAGGTGAGGGTCAGTGCCCGTTTGGGATTGCTTGGTTGTGCGTGTGTTTTGAAGAGCCCAGGTCAGTGGTTCAGTAAGTGTATGGGGCTGGAATTGTTCTTTTCCTCCTCAGCTAGTGGTGGTCTGTTGGTGAGAGTTTGGGAAAAGATTCTGTGTAGGGCATGCCAACATCTGAGCACATTGAGCAGCTCTTGCTGTTGTTGGAAACTATGCCCTCTCCAAACCCCACCCCCAGCCCCCTTTCCTGGACACATCAGCCCTGTTGGGCTCACATGTGTAACAAAGTAAGTCTTGTGTAAATGCCCTGTTTGTCTGTCTGTTCACTGTGTGCGTGCTTGTGTGTGTGGCCATGTGTCTATGGTAAACTTCACCATTGGCTTTTTTTTCAGTAATTACAATTGCTATCAGAACACATTTGGCAGAATGATAAACAGTGACAAGACCTTTACAGTTAGTTTATGCTTGATGTCACTGAATAGCAAAGGCCATAAATAAGCAGCGAACATTGTCAGCAAGATTTCAGTGTGATGAAATTTAAATACGAAAACGTCATCCATTACAGTTAATGTGTTATAAATGGAAAAGATATAAGTAATATTGGGTACAATTTTTCAAAGCAAATTTAGCTGGCATATTATGAAGATGAGATAATGTACTGCAGTTTCTTACAAACAGTGGAGGAGATATTAATGGATGTCTGACTGACTATCGAAAAAAAAATTGTCTTGTGTAGGTATGTTTTTTTCCACATTTGGCAATGTGAAAGACCTTACCATTTTTGCAAATCAATCCTATGCTGTATATAACAGTAAAAAAAGCTTATCATTTGTTGTGAATCAGTCAAGAGAAGCCTTATGAAAGCAGCAAACAACCTCACTTAGTTTGGATGTTAACAGTTTGCAAACTATATTTAATACCTAAAAAAAAAAGTATCTTTTTGACTGGATCAAACAAAATTTGATAGCACAGTAAACAAAGGGAAAATATTTAACAGAAGTGTCAGCAGATGACTTGCACATCATCCTGCCATCATATCAGTAGAAGGTGAGAAACATTTGGAAGGCGTCTGAAATAAATGTAAAAAGTGAACGTGTTGAAAGGCAACCTTGCTTTGAACTGTGATTCATGCATAGTTTACATCAGCCAACCTTTGTTCAACTCGCCATAGCCCTAACCTTCCCACACCTGGCTTCCACTCCCAGTCCCTTGCCCTACTGCCTTAGCTTTAATTGCACAAGTGATAGGTCCTTATCATACCAGTTACCTAAATGGAAAGAATGCATTTGGATTTAGAAAGAGTGAGTGTGATTTATCTCACTGAACCAGAGCTTAGACAACATGGCACAAGAAAGAAGGTAAAAAAGATCATATGAATATTTCATTAAGAGTTTTTGTGTACTTAGAGGATGGGGGAAGGAAACACTGAGTTCACATCAGTCATTCAAGGGAATGAAATCTCTCTTGATTGCAGAGCCGGTTTCCGCTTCCAAATCCACATCTTGGATGCCTGCCAAGCCCAGCACGCCAACTGCAAGCACATCCAAAGCTGGCAGCAGTTCCGTGGTGTTTGACGAGATGTCTCAGCTGGACGACAATCGGCGTGGCTTGGATCCTTTGTCCATGCCTGCTGCTGCTGCTTCCCCGCTCCACTCCGCCAGTGCTAAGGGTCAGGTGAGCTACAGGGGAAAGTTAGGCGCATGGTGAGGCGACTGCAGGCGGAAATCCAAACAAGTCTTTAAAAGGGGTTAGAAGACCTCCGGCAAACATGGACAAAGGAATCACAAGGCAAAACATGACATGTTTCGACCTCTTCGGTCTTCAGGAAAGATAAACAACACTCAGGGAAACTGAAGAACGAGCGATCACTTAGCTTTGTCAAATATGGGGAAATGTTGAAAGACTGGAGAGGAGGTGGGTGATGTTGTCAAATGACTGTTTATTGTGAATTTTGATTTATTTTCTGAAACAGAGATGCCGCGCCTGCTGATGATTACTAGAGAAACACCCCGCTCCCTCCCTTCCCCACAAAAAAAAATGAAAAAAAAAAATGACAGGTGCTTCTGCACCTGATCTGTCTTGCAGAGTGAGGAGTGCCCCTTGAGCATGCATGTGGTATTAACCTCCTGCATTGCACTCACCTGTGCTTGCTTACACCAAAACCAACGGCAAGAGAAGTAACTCCGTAATTTGAACATGGTTACCCAATTTAGAAATGGATTTAAAAGAGAGGAAAGGAAATAATGAAATGAAAATAATTTTGAGAATTCCTACGAATGTATATGTTGCTATATGATGAGTTTGAAGATTGTCACATGAGCCATTTATTCGCGGGAAAAAATCTTCTTCTTCAGAACTTTCTTATGAATTGTTGTTCATCATATCTATAACATCATCCCAATCGAAATCTAGGTCACTCTCAGCTTCATTACCCCTGCACTTTCACTAAGTCTTAAGCCGTTAATCCTATAAATCGGCTCATCTTCATCATCACTAAATCCTATGATGGAATGCCAGAAATCAAGGTTAACCATGGTGAAAAACAGCACTTGACCACAGAACTTTAAAAATCATAACTCAAGAACTACGGCATGTATTGAGTTGCGGTTTGTTGCAAACGGAAGTGGATTGTGAAAGGAAAAAGGAAAAAAAAAATACAAACTGGATGTATGTAAAGTCCTTGTCAGCTGGCTGGCTGAATGAACATTGCAAAGGAAGAAAGATCAGGGAAAGGCATCGTAACCAGCAATCAGCCACCATTGTAAAGCCAAGAACAGTAGCAGCATTGTTCTCGCTATGAAGTCATTGGGTCAACTAGCACAGAAATTGTTTGATTCCTTGTTGTAAATTCAGTATTTCTTTCATTCCCTTTGGTTCTTATATACGTATGCGCTCCTGCTTTTCCCTGTGTGTGATTTCCCATGTCAGTGTGGGATGGACAGTCTTCATGGGTGTCCTGTGTGTGAGATTTCCCATGTCAGTGTGGGATGGAAAGCCTTCATGGGGTGTCCTGTGTGTGAGATTTCCCATGTCAGTGTGGGATGGAAAGTCTTCATGGGGTGTCCTGTGTGTGAGATTTCCCATGTCAGTGTGGGATGGAAAGTCTTCATGGGGTGTCCTGTGTGTGAGATTTCCCACGTCAGTGTGGGATGGAAAGTCTTCATGGGGTGTCCTGTGTGTGAGATTTCCCATGTCAGTGTGGAATGGAAAGTTTTCATGGGGTGTCCTGTGTGTGGGATTTCCCATGTCAGTGTGGGATGGACAGTCTGCGTGGGGTGTCCTGGATGTGTTAGATTTCCCATGTCAGTGTGTGATGGACTGCCTGCGTGGGGTGTCCTGTGTGTGAGATTTCCCATGTCGGTGTGGGATGGACAGTCTGCGTGGGGTGTCCTGTGTGTGAGATTTCCCATGTCACTGTGGGATGAACTGCCTGGGTGGGGTGTCCTGTGTGTGTGTGAGATTCCGGTCAGTGTGTGATGGACTGCCTGTGTGGGGTGTCCTGTGTGTGTGAGATTTCCAGTGTCAGTGTGTGATGAACTGCTTGGGTGGGGTGTCTTGGGTGTGAGATTTTCCATGTCAGTGTGTGATGGCCTTGAGGTCAGAGCCTGCATGGGATGTCCTGTGCAGAAACCCACGGCCAAGGTGCACCCACTGAACACCCAAGTGACGGCCCAGGAGCGGCGGACCCCTCAGGGCTACACGGGGCTGACCAACATGGGCAACACCTGCTACATGAACAGTGTCATCCAGGTCCTGGCCAACACTTCAGAGCTGCGTGACTTCTTTATGGGTATGGTGGTAATTATGGGGTTCTATCTTGGTGCATGTGCGTGTTAATGTGTATGCATGTGCAAGCACATGTGTGCGTTTGTGTGTGTGTGTGTATGCATATGTATGCATGCGCCAGCGCGCGCGCGTGTGTGTGTGTGTGTGTGTGTGTGTGTGTGTGATTGCACAAGCTCATACTCATACTCATGTCTGTATATATGTGTGTATGCATGCGGAGTACACACTCACGTGCATGCGTGTGTATTTGAGAGAGGGAGGGAGGGAGTGTGTGTGTGTAAGTTACTGCAGGAATATAGAGAGAGAGCATATAAGAGAGAGACAAAGAAATTTCTTGCCTTGATGATTATTTTGCTGTACGATTTGATTTTTTTACTTGTTTAATTCTCTGATTTGTTTGTTTGTTGACTCTTGCATAAAATTCTGTTAGTATTGTTTCATTTGTTCTGCTCTTATTTTTGTTTGTTTGTTGCCTCTTTCAAAAAGATGTGTGCCAGTTCATCTTCATTTTGTTAAGTTTCATACAATCTAAGGTTAATTTGACACTGGTTTCAGTGAATCTGTTTGTGTACTGGTATGTTTGTTGGAATTTGTCCTGCAAATGGGAATGCGGAAGTTTTATGAATAGTTCTTGTGATATACAGTGAAAACATATCATTTGTTTGTTGATGTTGTCAACAATAGAGATCTCCCCAGATGTGTAAATCCATCAGATGTAAAAGGAGATGTCCTCAATCTGACGTTTACTGGAAAGAAGTTCTGCAGAGACTGTTGCTGATAAGTATTATGATAGGACTTTTTGTATATGTCCGAACATAGAGAGTTATTTACTCCTGATCGGACCCAAGACTGGGTGCCAAAGCGTTTTGGTTTCCATGAGTTCTCTGATTTTGACCAAACAAAGAGACAGTTTAGAAGAACAAGAATAAGTGAGAGAGGAGAGGACGGTAAAACAAGTCCAGTGAAGTGTGATCATGTGACACACAGTATCAGTGGGGAAGACAAAGCACCAAGTACAAGAGTAACAAACTAGGAATACTTTATGTTGCACAGTTTTGAAACACACACACACAGGCATGCACACACGCACACACAGGCATACACACACATGTACACAGTGATACATGCATGCAGAGCGACTTGCTGGTTGACTTCTTATACAAATGAAGACTGTTCCGTGCAATAAACACCTCCTTTGATGTATTTGACCATTTCAGTTAATGCACAGAAAATGATTTACACAAACTAAACTGACAGGTGGTTTAATCATACTTATTGACGTATGGCTATATAACCAAGGTGCATGCACCCTTATTGAAAATGTAAAAAAAATCTTTCTCTCTTTGTCTGTCTGTCTCTGTCTCTCTCTCTCTGTCTCTGTGTGTGTGTGTGTCTGTCTGTCTGTCTGTCTGTCTCTCTCTCTCTCTCTCTGCATGTGTATATGAGTGCACATATGCTTTACTACACGAGAGTGAAAAACGCTATCATAGATTACTCTTATGTGCACCTGCATGTCTGCAAATTCATGTCAAAGACTGCTTCTGCATTAATGACTGTCATTGTTATTGAAAACAAAGCACAACGGATCAAATGTTATATTTAGCAAGGAGAGCTGCTTTTCCCAACTAGAGTTGTTTTGGTGTGAAAATCAGCAGTCTGACAATAATTCCAGCGATAAACTCTGTCTCAGTACTCATTTCAGCATACACACAACGTGGAGAAGAAAAAGAAAATGGTCAGGTTTGCATCTTGAATTTAAAAAGAAATGGGGCATCCTGTCGACAAGTAGGTAAAATCCCAAAAGATGTTCTACTTCAAGTCATGTCATCCTGAAGGGAGGCACAGTGTTATCACTCCAAAGCAAGCAATGGCTGTGTGTTCAGTCTTCATAGCCAAGGTTAACACCTGCTGAGAGAATGTACACCAACACACACACACACACACACACAAAAACATAGAGACGGAGCTTAATACACTGATCAGAAGGACATTTAATTGCATTTGCCCCATGTCAAAAAGTGTTGTCCATTTTCTCGGTGTTCTTTTCCTTTGAATGAAGTTGACCTCATTTTAGTCCATTTTCTCTACATTCTTTTCCTTTGAATGATGCTGACCTAATATAAATCCATTTTCTCAGTGTTCTTTTTCTTTGAACGACATTGACCTCATTAAGGTGACTGTGTGTTGTGTGTGTCAGGGGGCCAGTACAAAGAGGACCTCCATGGCCAGAGTGGGGGGGAGCTGGCCAGGTGTTTTGCAGCGCTGCTGAAGACTCTGTGGAAGGGGGACCATGAATACATCATGCCCACAAAGCTGAAGGTGATCACTGTGAAAAAACATAACGTGAGGTCAAGAAAGTGGGTGATGGGAAGCTTTGCACTGCAGCAGTCAGTGTTGCCATTACAGACCGTGAGAACTTTACATGCAAGGACAGATTTCTTCAGTGTTCTTCCTGATGTGTTCTCCTCAGATCACCTATTCAGAGAATCACTTTGATCCTCCGTTAGCCATATGGGGTTCAGTTAAGAATTTATGGAGATCAGATTGCATTTAACAATGTTCTCTGCATATCTTTACACATTTCATATCCAGGTGTATAAAAATGTGAGTGTACACAAACAGGAGAGGGTGAGTTTGAACATGTATTTTTCCATTTTAGAATCGCATCAGAGAATTTTCTCTTAGTTATCTTTGTGTCTTCTAAGGCCAGCCTGCCTTCATCAGTTATTTTCATTTTTTTTCCTTCTGCAGTCATTTCTGTGTCGCAGTAAAATATAAAAAGTGTCTGACCTTTTAGTATTGATTGTGGAGCAGCATAGTGAGGTGACTGCTCATTTTCACAGACTGAGAGAGTGACTTTTCCATAGTGCTTGAGGTGCTGTCTATAAATTCAATTACCATGTTAACAGTGCCATTTTTAGCTTCCTGGCTTCCTGTGTGCAGGAGTGAGTATGGAGGTAAACTGGCTCCAATGAGGCACTTTGACTTTCCTCCTGATGTGGGCTAAAGTGATGGGGACTGTGGTTTTTTTTATATTACAGTATTGTCATGAAAAAGGTGTGTTGCCATGATGCACGGGAAAATGTCCTATATCATTTTGGCTTTTTTTTTTCGTATCTCATATGCACCAGTATGAGCTGTGGAAAACAGCAGTTGTTGTTTGTTCAGAAGATGGAGGCACCAGGGTTATGCCTTGTGAATTTGCATTTGACATCACTATAACCACACACACACACACACACACACACACACACACACACACACACACACACACACTTTCTCACTGTCATTCACTCACTCGTTCATCACACGCGCACGCGCACACACACACACACACACACACACACACACACACACACACACACACACACCAGTATAGCCCACAGACACACTGAAAGATGGACCGGTTTTCTCCAGTGCATCACTACGATGACTGCAGAACCCTTTTGATGCCAAAACTGATGCGCACCAACACTGATGCACACCACACCAACACTGATGCACACCAACACTGATATGCCCATTGTGTCTGTGCCCCAGGAGCTGGTCAGCCGAAGGGGGAGCGTTTTCTCTGGGTACTTCCAGCATGACGCCCAGGAATTTCTTTCCTACCTTCTGGTTGGTCTGCATGAGGTGAGTCACCGCCAAGGAGGAAGCAAGATGCAAAACTCTTGACTTCTGTGGCAGAAACGAACATGCATTGATGTGGTTGTTTAAGGTGGAAAAATGTTCTGCATACATCTGCAATCCGGTATGTGTACTCTGAAATTGAAGGGAACGAAATTTTCTTTCTTGGGTTTGCCAAATTTTGGTCATAATATTTTTTGGCCAGAAACCTTTCCTTATACATAATAAAGAAATAAGTTCGTCTTGTAAAAGACCCTGAAGTTCTGTTCACATGAAACTTGAACTAGCTATCGTGAAGAATAAAGTTGCAAAGTACAGAGCACAGTGGTAAAAAAGGAAATGAAGGATAAAGCATTTGTACCTCCTTGGGTCAAGACTGCAGAGGCACTGGTGATTCTGAAGTGCAAAATGACCCAAGTCATAAGATGAAGTTTAGTGACAGTGTGCTTCAAAATGTAAAAAAGCAACAATGTATTGGCTGAGACAGAGATTCCATGAAAACTCTGGACAAAAGGAAAGAAACTACAGTGGAATGTCATTCTTTTGTTTTGGGAGCAATAGCTTAAGTATTCTTCTCAACTGTCGAAAAGTATCTCAGTTTTCAGAAATATTCCTCTCAAATCTCTTCAGAGGTAGGCAGCTGTGAGTCCCTTATGTCGTGCAGTTTTGTTGAACAGGACCTGTGAGCTGCAGCTTATGTCATTTGGCCGTCTGTGTTTTGGCATCGTTGCAGACCTTGCATGTTAATAATGTGTTCAGATCTTACATTGTTTCGGATAGAAACGAGGAACGCTGAAGAAAGTGATACTGATCTGTTGTCAGTGAAGATGCTTTTCTGCTCTTGTTGTTGCTGTTGTTGTTGTTGTCTCATTCGTCATGTCTTTAGATGGATTCCTCCGTCTCCTCGACAAAGGTGGCAGTACGTCGCAGGTCCTCCAGTCTTCCGTAGAGCTTCCGGGCCACTGGTATTGGGTCGGGCCAGGTTTTCTCTCGAAACACTTGTGGAGCGGGCAGGACTGCAGCAGATGTTCTGTTGTCTGGCTGCCTGTTCTGCAGGGGCACTGTTGTGTGTTGCTGATGCAGAGTTTAGAGAAAAGGTGGTGTTTCAGGCGGTTGTGGCCTGTCCTGAGCCTGAAGATGACCACCTGCTCTCGTCGAGTCAGCAGGTAGTGCGGGTCTGCTCTGTTGTGGCGTGGATGCTGCTGCTTCCACTTGTTCTGCAGCTTGGTCTTAATGATGGTCCTGGTTTCGGTGTAGCTGGTAGATCTGTCCATCTGCTCCTTTGGAGTGCCCTCCTTTGCCAGGGAGTCCGCAGTCTCATTGCTGCTCTTGTTGTTTATTCCCTGAGAGCAGTAGTCACAGTGAACATGAATATCCAGGGTTCGTACGCCCCTTGAAGACCCTTGAAAACCCTTTAAATTTAAACTGGGTCAAAAAGGCCTTGAAAACCCTTGAAAACTGCAGATATCCCTACCATCCCTTGAAATCCCCTTAAAAATCGTTTTCGGACCAAAACTGACTGTAACATTTGAAGACGAATCGGAGAACAAACGCGAACGAGACTTCGGACATCGATTTCGCCTCTCAATCGTGTTGCGTGTCGTCTGCTTTTCAAGCAAAGGGAAGCAATTCAATAGTCGGTTATGGTTTGCGCGCATGCGCAGTTCGACTTCCGACACAAAGGGCGCCATGCTCCCTCATCTTCGGCGAAGTCCGATACTGTTGCGTCTGTCATCATGCCAAAGGGAATTTACGCATTTGATCCGTTGTGGCTACAGAAGGAAGAATATCGAAGCTGGATCACTGAATGCAGAGACAACAAACATGGGTTTTTCTGTAAAACGTGCAAAAAAAGACCGTTGATGTTCGGACAGTGGACGAATTGGCGGTTGCAAAAATCACGGAAAGAGGAAAAAATACGTGGAATTGGATAAAGCGAGTAGGCCGGTCGGTAGTCTTATGGACTTTCGTCGGCAATCATCAAATTCATCAAAACGGGTCAGACCCTTCCCTCAGTAAGAATCGTCAGCTAATCCACAATAACAGCAAGTGGGACAGATGTGTTGAAAGCTGAAGTGTTGTGGACGATTCATGCCATCAACAATCATTACAGTTTCCGATCTGCTTAAGACAACGCAAAACTGTTTGCAGCAATGCTTCCATATTCTCGATTGCGACGAACTATCAGTGTGGGGAAAACCAAAAGTAGATGTCTTGCAACTTTTGGCATTGCTCCTTTTTTTCTGTCAGAACTGAAAAAAAGAGTGAAATCACAGACTGAATCTTCAAATCAATCGTTACGTCGTCTCCATAGACTTTAAGTGACTCATTTAAGTGCGCATTTGTTAAAAGAAAAGAAAAAAAAAAAATCCTACTTTCTTGTTCAAAAAGACAGCATTCATATCACACCCCTCCCCCCTAACTTACTACCAGCTAGCCTACACACACACGCGCACACACACACACACACACAAAAAACAAAAAAATCATCATATATCTATTTATTCACTTATTTTTTTGTTATTACAGTTACTTTAATTTTATTCATCTAGTTATTATAATTACTACCAATATCATTATCATTACTATCCCTTCTATATATATAATTGTATAAAAAAAAATGATATATAATATAAAAAAAAAAAATCCCCCCCACCCCCCTTACTTAGCATTATTATCAATTCACCTTAACCACAACCATCACAAATATATATCACACCACCTAACTAAACCAGCTACACGACCCCATCGTTTCACTCCCCCCTCCCCCCTCCTTTTCCTCTCCTATAATCCCCTCTGTCGTTTCCGTCTGGCGGCCATCTTCTACCACATGGACAGATAAGTCACTTCGTTCTTTGTTTGTACTGTCCTAAATGTTAAGTGTGATGGGGTTTTTTTTTTTTTTTTTTTTTTTTCCTGAAGACCCAAGAGGTCGAATTGCATTGTGTTTTGTCCTGTGCTTTGTTTGTCAATGTCCTTGGCGGTAACTAACCCCCACTCTTTCTACATTTTGCTTCATTCTCCGCCATCAGTCACTCCATTTTGAAATGGGAAAAAAAAAAAAAAAAAAAACACAGTTAATGTGGAGCTGCAGGAAGGCTACCCACATTCGCCTTTTCAAAAAGGATTACCATGCTCCCTATCCTGCCCAGAACAAGCGTTAGGTTAGTCCAGGCCCGCCAACCATTCACACACACTTCCACATGACAGCACATACAGTGGTTGTATTTTAAAGTAAAGTTTGCTGAGCTCCCTCCTGAAATGTGCTAGAGAGGAGGCCTCGGCTGCAGCTGCCGGTAGAGAATTAATGAATATGTTACGCTTTTTGATGAATCATTGAACGAGGACTTTTAAACAGAAGCAGCTGGAAATTCATGTCAGATACTGGTCTGGAAAGCAGATTGAAAGTTTTCTTTTTCTGATTTCTCAACTTCTGTATGAAGACTTCATTTTTAATTTTTTGTATGTATATGATATTGAGCGTGGAAAAGACTACAGAAGTGTAATCACCTTATCATCATGGCTGGATTACATCTGTAAGGTTATTATTCACTCTTTTTTTTTTTCAATTGTACGACTAAATTTGCCCCTTAAAAATTAAAATATCCCCTTTAAAAACCCTGAAAAAACCCTGAATTTTTTTCCTGTGAAAAAGTGGGAACCCTGAATTATCAAAAGGCTGTAACTCTCCTGATACCACGGGCAGTAGCTGCTACCAATGACATTTCTTATACCTGAGAGCCAAAGGCGGTAGCAACCGCAGAGAAGCACATGGCACACACTAAGCTAATTTTAAAGCTGATGTCACTTCCTCAGGACAGGCTAGTGCATGAGCACTTGAACTAAACATGGCTACTCTTTTTGTCTGCAATTTCAAGCGGCAAAACATCAATTCAGTTAAAAAAACTTTTTTGAGCAGTTTCCATGATGGAGGGGTAAGTGAAGCATTTCTAGCTGAACTCTTTGGTGACTTAGGGCATGATGATGAGTATTTTGAAGAATTTACAGAGGAGGATTGTTTTGTGGCAACAAAGAGAAGAATTCAGAAAGAAGAACATGTTGTTGAACTGATCAGAAGAAGAGGATGATGAAGTGATAGGCGACCTCAGTGAAAGTTTATGTTACCCAACAGTTGCCACCATCTACAACAGAAACAACATTACCACCCAAAACACAACATTATACACCTGAAATTAATGTCTGAACAATTTACATGCATTTCTATATAATTTCACCAAATGTCATGGCAATTCAATTAGAATTGTATTTTTGAGAATTTTTTTTTGTAACATAGGTGATAATATTCTGAGTCAGTAAAAAAAATAGTTGGTTTCCATGTATAGAAACAGTACTGAAATACTTGGCGTGAGAGGAGTTAACAGATGAGTTAAGGACATTCAAATGATGAATGAAAAAACACAGTTCTGATGTTTAACAGTTTCTACAATTTTAATATCACAGGATCTAAACCGTGCCAAAAAGGCTGTAGCTGCCTCAAATCAGGATAATTCCCAGAATGCCAAGGGGGTGCTGCAGGAGAAAGGTGCTTCCCCCAGCGAGATCAGCGCCCAAGAAACAAATGATAATCAGGAGAAAGACGTGGATGAGAGTGACGCCAACAAACCTGTTCACGTAAGTTGTGTGTACCTTATGTTTGTTGGTTTGTGGCCATGTGGACGGCAGTCCTTTATGTCAATGTGGACATTTCATTGTTTGGCTTGTGTGGAAGGTGGGGTCATCATGTAAATAGTGAACACTTGGTTTATTACCCTGTATGGATGGTGGTGGTTATATGAATAATGGGTATTTGTTTATTGTCATGTGTGAAGGTGATCATTATGTAAACAGTGGACTTTTTGTTTATTTGCCAGTGTGGAAGGTGATTAAGTAGTGGACATTGTTTTTTTTTTTTCGGCATGTATGAAGGTGATTGAGTAAGTAGTGCATATTTTGTGTGTTGGCTTGGCTTTCACAGACCTGTTTATCCAAATGAGTTTTTTTCTGTATTTAGCGTGGAAAAATCAGCCAAAATGGAAACATGATATTGCTCAATGAAATATGACAAAAAAGTTGTCAAAATATGGAGGGGGCAGAGTGGGGCGGGAAGAAAGAAAATCAGTATTCTATCCAACAGCCAATCCAAAAACACCGCTAGACAGCCATTTTGAAGAAAACAAAAAAAAAAAAAAAAAAAGAGAAGACAGCCCTGCCATCTGGGTGTTCGATAGTTGGTATCACTGTCTGTCATGGTATCTGCAAGCAATGCCACAAAGGCAATTGCCAAGTGCAGTAGTAGTAGTTTTTTTTCTTGTGAATGTTGTCTGTTTTCACCCTCCGGACCACCGTGATACTGTAGCCTTTGCTTATCCATTATTGGTGTGCGTATGGCGTGCTGTATGGTTTTGTCAGACTTTTAGAGATGATTGTGAGGTGCATGAATTATGTGAAAAGCTGTCAGTGCATGTGTATGTGTGTACGAGAATATGTAAGCATGTGAGTGAAGTCGGTTAACGCATATTTTCTAATTTAATAATAGAGCAAAGCACACAGCAACTATTATCATGTGACTGTGTAAAGGACAATAACTCTGTAACAATGACTCGTCATACAGCTGTTTCTGGTGAAGTTGCTTCAAAGAAATTTGAGGCAAATTAGGATTGCAGTGATTTTCATGAGATGGGTTAGGGAACGCCTTACTGTTTGGGGGACTAGAACAGTACATGTTGTAACCCCAGATTGATGTCTTAGTGACTAAGTATGTGATTTTAATATAGAAACAGTAGAGATTTTAATATAGAAACAGTAGAATGAGCGACAAGCTTTTCCACACCAACCTAATCTTTGTTATCTGTCTGATGTTGATAGACTCCGCTGACTTACAACTGATTAACAATGTTGATTCCTATTGTCATTTTTCTTCCTTTTTATCAGAGCTGAAGGTGTTTGTATTCCAATTGTTCAGTTTTAAACTCACATCCACAGGTGATGGCGGAAGAGAAATGGTCAGCAGACAAGAAGCGAGACGACTCTTTCCTGGTCGACTTGATGTACGGGCAGTACAAAAATAAAATCACCTGCCCCAGCTGCAAAGAGGTAGGTCAGCAGATCAGCTGGTCTGGCTTCTGTTTTTTTGCTTAAGTGTGAAAGTTTTAAGGTAAAAAAAAAAAAAAAAACTCCAAGGGTCTGATTTCTTTTAAACAAGTTTCTTCTTTACTAATTTTTAAAAAAGTTAAAATTCCCCACATGTTTCCCCCCTCTTCCACCACCCTCACCCAAAGCAGACACACAGAAATGAGGCAGCAACGGAACACGTGACTGGCCCCCAGAAAAAGTGATGTTTTGTTTCACTAAGTGTTGTCATCTTCTAAATTAGGCATACCACTTCTCATCCTTTCACTTGACTATTTTCCTTGGGAAAGAAAAAAAAATGTGGATGTTTCGCCAGGAAAAAGGTAACCATTGTCTTCAAACTGTCGGAATGAAACGTGATAAATGAAAACAGAACTAATTCAAGAAGACAGATTGTTATTGTACTGTCAAAGAGGAGTTAGAGTAGGTGAGGAAAGAAAGATTTTGTGTAGGTTCAGATGAAAGAGTAAATGGTGGTTAGGTTGATTTCCGTAGTAAATTCTGCAATCCAACAGATGCAAACGCACGCAGAAAAATGTTGGAAATCTTCTGTTTTTATGAGAGGTTGATCGTTCTGGATGGATTGAATGATGTTGATTGATGTCTACAGTTTTTCCCCCAGATGTTCAGCAGTCAGACATCAGAGTTTTACCTTTTTGGATGCAGGTGTCAACCACTTTTTGAGCCGTTCTCTATACTTCACTGGCTCTTCCCAAGAGCAAGATGACTTTGACAGTGACCTTCATATGGCGTGATGCTCAGCGAAGACCTATTAAGGTAGGTGTGTATACGTGTGTACGCGTGTGTGTGTGTGTGTGTGTGTGTGTGTGTGTGTGCGTGTTTGTGTGTGTGTGTGTGTGTGTGTGTGTGTAGAGGTTTGTGAGAATCTTTGTAGGTGTTCATGTGCATTGATATTTTCAGTGTTACACAAATTTATCCTTTTGGATAGCATGCTGGAATAATAAAGATAAAAAAAAAAAAAGTCAAATGTTTCATCCAGTGCCTGACCATTGGAATGATGTGTGAACGCTGGTTTTTGTCCAGTATCAAGTACTGCTGGTGAAAGACTCCACAGTGGAACACCTGACCGAACAACTCTCACACAAGACCGGCGTGCATCCCAAAAACGTGAGTGCTGATTGGTTTGACATTTCATACCTTGTGGTTCAGTGGAGATAAGGCATTTGATTGTACACAGGTCAGTGTGAAGAAACCTGTTTGGCATTGCCTGTTTTCTCTTACATACCTGTCCAAACAAGCGCCTAATCCCCAGTTGGCATGAAACATTGCCAGGTCATTGGGATCACACACACACGAAAAAAAACAGTTGGGAGAGCAGAGGGCATATCTCACCTCCATACTCAGTTTGGCAACAAGAGTGATAGTTTCGAATCCTCAGTGATTTTCAGAATGAAGGTGAATGACCGCAGTGGTCAATTACAGGGATTTGCGACACACAGAGGAGAGAGGCCCAGTGGAAAGAACAGAGGCACCGCAGATGGCAAAGAACTGCGTCAACACCAACAGATGCTCTTGACTGAGACTTCACCTGCGGCAGCTGCAACAGAGTCTGCTGCTCAAGGATTGGAGTCTTCAGCCACAGCAGGCACTGCAATTCCACAACTGACTGATCTATGAAGCATTGTCTCTGGAGAGAAACGGATGCCATCAAAACACAGATAGGCTCTTACACAGCAAACCATACCCTCTTTTTAATGTTTTTTTTAATCATCATACAAAAGAAGAGTATATTAGTTTCGAAATTGTTGAAATCACACAAAAGTATTTCTGGGAGAGGTAAAGGAAAAATGAAAAAGAAATAGGCCCTTATCAAGCGAGGGGAAAAAGAAAAAAACAAGGAAAAGACAGCTTCAGAAACTTCTCCATCACAACATCAGGGACACTCGCTGTCTCCTTTCCAAGGAAGATCAGGTGACCATGGTACTGCTGAGAACTGGACACACCACTTACTCACCAAAGTCCACAACCCTGACTCCACTGCCTGCCCCTTTCACACTGATCTAGTAAGGGTGGGGCGTCTCCTCAAGCACTGTCCTGTCCACTAGAACCTGCGAGCAGAAACTTGGTCGACAAGCAGCACTGTTGAAGGAGAAACTTGTATACCAGTAGACTTGGTGTACATTTGAGTCACTAGGCTTTCTGTCTGAAAGATCATGTGATGAGATCCAAATAAAAATCCCTGAACTGCCCATATAATGAACAAAGAAGAGAAAAGAATGTGTTACATAACTGCAGAATGTTTCCATTGCTGCTATAGTAGACTTGGTGTACATTTGAGTCACTAGGCTTTCTGTCTGAAAGATCATGTGATGAGATCCAAACAAAAATCCCTGAACTGCCCATATAATGAAAAAAAAAGAGAGAAAGAATGTGTTACATAACTGCAAAAATTTTTCCATCGCTGCTTCTTCATAATTAAATGACTGATGATTAACTTTGTTCTGCGCTGAGGCATGATATGTAGACTGTGCTGGTTTTACTGTGCTGGTTTCAGATGCGTGTATATGAAGTGAAGAACAGCCTGTTTTACAGACGGTTTAACAACAGCAGTGACCTTGCCCGCGTGGGATTCAAAAGACCTCATTATTGTGTGAGTGTGCTGTCCTCTGTGTGTGTGTGTGTTTAAATTAACAAATGTGTTTGCTGTGTGTTACTCTTCGTTCTACGACTGGAATGAATGAATACTTTTAGACCTTATATTTAGCTCTTAAGTGTTACATAACATTCATTGAATCTGTGATTATGAGATTGATTTTTTGTCATGTAACATTTTGGATTTGAAGTGTTAAATGTACTGTGCAAAGGGATATAAATGTTATATATTTGGTGCTAAATTTTGGAAAATACACGTGTGTGCAAGTTAAGTGGGCATGCATTCATGCCAGCCACATGATGAAGTGGTTAGTGTCGTGGACTCTCCCTGCTTGAAAGTCATGGATTCAATTCCTATCAAGAATCCTTTATTTATAGGATTTTTCTACCTGGACTGGCTCCTACCCAGAGTTGAATTTTCTATGGGTTCAGTTGAGAAAGCATGGGCTGTGCAGTTGAGTTTCATCCACTTACTGGATGCATCTGTGAGAGTGCTGTTCAAATATTCTGACTAACAATGCAGGGTGTTACAATTTAGGCCTGGTTGATGCCGGATGTTATGAAAGCAAGTGTAGAGTAAAGTACAGCCTTCCAGGTGTCTCCGATACTACTGGGAATGTTCGCGCCCCAGGTGTGCCTCCCAGAGACGTCTGCTTATTTCTATCAATCCGAACAATAAGTAAGACATCTCAGCTCGCACCACCATCTCTAGCTGGCTTTCTCAGACGGTGAGATCTGCATACGCCCCGGCGTCCAAGGATTTGTCCGTCCTATCCCCCCCCCACCCACCCCCGGGGCACACGAGGTCAGAGCCCTGGCTGCTTCCGCAGCATTCCAGCACTCTGTCCCCATGCGCCATCTCTCTTGAGGCAGCCTTCTGGCGTTCGGAAATCTCTTTTATAAGCTTTTACTTAACCCTCTTCAGTATGCACTTATCCGAGCTTAGTAACACTGAAAACCATCGGCAAGATAGGTAACTCCGTAATTTGAACATGGTTACTCAATTAAAAAAATAATTTAAAAGAGAGGAAAGGAAAGAATGAAATGAAAATAATTTTTAAATTCCTACGAATATAATGTTGCTATATCGTAAGTTTGAAGAATGTCACATGAGCCATTTACTCGGGGGGAAAAAAATCTTCTTCAGAACTTTCTTCCGAATCGTTGCTCATCATACCTTGAACCTCATCCCAGTCGAAATCTAGGTCACTCTAAGCTTCATCACCCAGCACTTTCACTAAGTCTTATGCCATAAATTCTACAAATCACAGTATCTCCATCACTAAATCTCATTATAGAATGGCAGAAATCAAGGTAAGCCATGGTGAAAAACCGCATTTCGACTTCAAAACTTTAAAAATTCGTAACTCGAGAACCACGGCATGCATCGACTCGCGGTTTTTCGCAGACGGTAGAAAATGGCTACAGGAAGAAGGAAATCACGTTCTCGCGAGACTTCCTTTTCTACGAGAAACATGGCGGTGCCCATTGTTGCCACGTGTTTTACCGGCGCTGGCAGGCGCTCAGCGTTTTGGCTGTGTGATTTCCGGTTGGGCGCTAGCGGCGCGCCGATTGACAAGAGAGTTAAGGCATCCGCATGACCAGAGCTGATGATTCTAAAGGGATCTCCTTTGTGGCAGCTAATGCAGCCATGTTGGTTAACCCCAAGAACCACTAGGGCATGCGCCCCTTCGCCTATTCCTGTAAATTCTGCTATGGTCTGACAGGGTATAGTATATGACGCCAAAATGGGGAGTTTTTATTATACTCCCTGTTTGGCTAGTAAACTTACCCTGTCAGACTCTAATGCCCACCCTACCTTCCCCTACAGCGCCAGGGTTCTCGAGGTTACCTTGAGCGCAGGCCTCGCTGAATGAGTACAGAAAGCGGACACCGGGTTCTTCCTTTGGCGGAAGTAGGGTGAGCGTCACATGACTATCTTATTACTGCATTGGCCACAAAAAATTCGGCCTGACAGAGCTGACTAACTGCCGTAGAATGCTGTGGTCTGACAGGGTAAGTATGCTAGCCAAACAGGGAGTGTAATAAAAACTCCCCATTTCTGTCAAGCAGTCGTAGATCAGAATGGATATGCATAACATGATGATCATCAACTTATCCTGCTGAGTCAGCATAAAACAAAAGTCACAAATTCTGTGGCCTTTCATGATTTAGTACCATGGTGACCTCAGGTTTGATTTCCTGTCTGCATCTATGCCCTTGATGAGGTTCTTTTGGGGTCACCAGTATCAGCAAGTTCATGGGGACTGATGTTGGCGCCGCCACTTCCCCCCCCCCCCCCCCCCCCCCCCCCTCCATAAAGGGAGAGCTCGCTCATGCTGGCTCTGCAATTATATAATCATTGTTGTCAGTTGGGGGCATAGTAGGTGGGGGGCTTTCATATGTTGGATCAGAACAAAACACTCAACACTACCTCAGTGACTCGGCAGCAGTGCAGTGTCTCCTCTGATGGGTGGCCCCATGAGGACTTAACATTATCAGCACTTCAGGGCTGTAGCAGAACAAACCAGGCTGGGGCTGTGTGGACAGGGAGCTGGAACGAGCGGCGTGGATGCCAATACCATGGGTGTGGTGCAGGAGATCAGACCCCACCCCCACCCCCACCCCCCCCAAAAAAAAAAAAAAGAAGAAAAGAATGCAGTTATCAAGTCTTGGTTTGTCTGTTGCTGAATATGCAAATGTGGATGTGAAGTCATAACATGCATAGTGCTTTGAAAAGAAGGATGAGAATTGAATGAAGATAAAAAGTTGAAGCCACACAGCACCCGTGAATTAATTGTAATGTTTCGGTTTATTGTAAAACCGTTTTTAAGCTTCCCCTCTAGCGCCAAGGTTCCCTGGGGTTGCTTGCGCGCAGGCCTCCTTGAATGACGGGCAGTACACGATCTTCGGCATCTTCCGTAGGCGGAAGTAGGGTGGGCGTCACGTGACTATCTTATGACTGCATTTGCCACAAAACTTCGGCCTGACAGAGCTGACTGACAGCCGTTTAATGCTATGGTCTGACATGGTAAGTATACTTAGCGAAACAGGGAGTATAATACAAACTCCCCATTTCTGTGGTTGTGAAACTGAAAAGAGTTCTCTGGAAAAAGTCACTGAAGGATGGGGGATGGAGGGGAAATTGTAGGAAGGCATGGAGAAAAGGGAGGGGAGGGGGATAGGAGGGAGGGGTAAAGGTGTGAAGGGTGGAAGCAGAAGAGTGGGAAGTGGAGGGATGGTGGTGAAATGAGCTGGGAGAGGGAGAGACAATGCAAATAACAACAATCATGATAACAGTACCAACAGTGGGAACTGAATGGTATATGTGTGTGTGATGACAGGAGCGAGGTGCTGTCGGCAGTGGACGCTGGAGAGGACGTGGTTGAACTGGAAGTCATACAGGTGTGTGGGAGTTGCTGTTTATCTCCCTTTAGGTTTATCACTCGACACATGTCGCATACACTTCACAACTCACTCTCTGTCATCCGACTCCACCCTGCCCTGATATCATAGTCCCTGCCTCTTTCTTTTCATGTTATGGCCCTTTGTCTTTTGCGTCGGCTGTGCCATAAGCAAAATTTACTGTACCTTACCTTCACTTTAATGCTTTTTATTTTTTTTTCCCCTGTTTTTCATTGGTTGAGGTTGTTGGCCTATGATTGTGTTGACGGTCAATGCTGCATCGGGGTATCTTGTTGGGCTGTCCATCACGCAGGGGTGTCTGGGATACATGTTTAATGATAGAATTGTGTTGACAGAGGGCACTAATAGAATTATATTGACAGAGGGCACTAATAGAATTGTGTTGACAGAGGGCACTAATAGAATTGTGTTGACAGAGGGCACTGCATTCTGCCACCTGTTGAGCTGTTTAGCATGTAAGGAGGATTATCAGGGATGTGTGTGTGTAATGAGAGAAGTCTTGTTGACAGAGGACGCTCCAGCCCGCTACCCTGTGAGCTGTTCAGCATGCAAGAAGGAGTGTCAGAGCGACAAGAAGCTGAAACGCTGCACCAGCTGCTTCAAAGTGGGCTACTGCAATCAGTAAGTTTGGCTGTGTGTATGGGTGTGTGTGAGTGTGTGTTTTTGTATGTGTGTGTGTGTGTATGTATGTGTGTATGTAGGTATGCATGTGTGTGTGTATGAGTCTCTGTATGTGTGCATGTACACGCTCATATGCATTTGTGGGGAAGAAAGAAAGAAAAAAAAAAAAAATTTGTTGTTGTTGTTGTTAGGAGATTGTTGTCAGTAAATGGTGTTAGTGGTCTTTTGAGGAGAACCTCACTCCAGTTTTGTCCACAGCTAAGCAGTCCTCACTCAGTTAAGGTATAGTGTCCTGCAAAAGTTGGATCAGAACAGACACTGCTGAGCATGGTCGGATTGTTTCAGTCGCAGTACATTGTCTGCCCCCTCATAAGCTGTGTCTTGATGACTTGGTATGGACTGCTCCCTGTGGACTGCCATGCTGGGGCTTGGACAGGCCAGCTTGGATCCGTTTTCTTTTGCTAACTTTATAGTAAATAGGTCTTCTTGTACATGGCTGCAAAGTCAACACCTGCAGATTATCTGTGCTAAGTATGTAAAGGTTGCTGTTTTATGCTTTAATATTCTTGAATATGTATTTCACACTTCCCTTGATACATGTCTACCTACCTCTGTTTTCTTGCTTACATATACACATTCATGCATGCGCGCACATGCAGACATACATGCATGCATGCACGCACATGCAGACATACACACATGCAGACATACGCACTCGCATGCATGCACGCACACACACAGACTCAGGTTCAGTCTGTCTCTTTAACTCGTGGCATACTCTGTCCCGCAACATTCTCTGTACCCACAAGTTCACTTACATCCAGTGTTTCTGTTGCAGCGTGTGCCAGCGCAATCACTGGTACATACACCGACCCCACTGCTTCAAGGCCCCTGACCCCGTGGGCTGCCCCTTCATCCTCAGCCTGCCGCGCTCCCACTGCACCTACAGCCGCATAGCGCGCCTCATGGAGAGTTTTGCCAGGTCAGGGGGACTCCCACATTCAGTTCAGTTTCATTGATTGTCCTCCTATCAAACCAAAGTTGTCTTGTGATCCTGCGTCTGTCTCTCCTTGTGATGACATGTTTGGGTCATTAAATGTTCAGATGTGCACAATGTCTGAGCTTTACTCATGACCTTGAAATCATGCTTAGCTGAGAACATTTTGTAGGCCAAATCAGGTGTCAGAGCTTCAGTGGCTGAAAGTAAACTTGTTCCCACTTCTGGAGAGAAACTGTTAGTAACAGCAATTTTTAGCTGGTTCTTATTTCCACTGATTCACTGTTTTTGACTGATTGAGATGGAATTTGATTGCTGCTACAGGGAAGATCCGGGAAATGATTGTTCGGACACATTGTCTGCGGTTTTATGATTTAGTCCAATTGATGTAGGGTAAAAATGAACTTGTATTCAATGATAATTGCCTGTGTGAAAGACCATAGTCAGCTTTTACATAAGTGACTTCTCCATAATACAGTGATAAGAAAATGTCAGAATATAAGTATCTGCATGCATAACAAGTGAAACATAACAAGTGATTCTTTTAAAACATTATCCAAAAGTGTCAGGAACATTTGTTGATAAACAGTGAATTGAATTTCAGAGAGATTCACCAATATCCGTTCATTTTTAACATTTGCTGATGAGTGTGAAAGCAGCAGTTGGAGCCATCACTATTTGAAGCCAAGATTTGAAATTGTAGATAACTTTACTCATCTCATATCTTGTTCACTACCGATCATGTGATATGGAAGCAAGTCAAACAGGTGTGTCTGTAGATTCAGGTTGCTGTATAATATGAAACGTTCAAGAAGTATTTGATCAGCTGTGACAGAAAGTTCTGATCTGCAGCAGAGGAAACTGACGTTTGTCTGCTGTGTGAACCATCCAGATATTCAGTGGACACCTTCCAGCCCCCGGTCAAAGCAGACCCTGTGATTCCACCAGCTGCCACCCCTCCTCCCCCCACCGCTCCCAGCACCTCCTCCACCACCACCTCCACCACCACTCCTCCGAAAACCTCCAGCAGCAGTTCCAGCGGGGTCACTCAGCAGCACCATGCTGCCCCCTAGCGGGGAGCTTCACCTGCCCTCTCACCCCTCAGGATCCAACTTGAGCAGCAGCAGCGGCAGCCAGTCCAGCGGCAGTCTCAGCAGTTTGGACTCCATCTCTTCCTGTTCATCTACGGCCACACTAACGGCCGAGACGCCCCACGCCACGTTTGACGTGGGCCACAGTGGAGGGGAGGAGGAGGAGGGGGGGGGAAGAGAGCAGAGGTAGGTGGTGGCATGTCAGTGGTGGTTCGAACAGGAGTTTGTGTTGAAGAAGGGAAGATTGAGAAGATATTGTGTGTGTGTTTGTGTGCATGCTTGTGTTTGTGTGTGTGTGTGTGTGTGTGTGTGTGTGTGTGTGTGTGTGTGTGTGTGTGTGTGTGCACTTTGTGATTTTGTTTGCACGGTAGTGATTGTGTGTGTGTACATTGTAGTGATTGTTATTTTAGACTTGTCAGCATGGATTAACCATTTTGGGGTTTTGACCAAAAAGCAACAACTCTTGCAAAATCGCCTCAAACTGACTGCCTCTTAACAACATGCCCTGAAACATTGAATAAAAACTTGCGAGAGAGCATGAGTGAGTTTGTACCCAACTATTCTGATGAATCTGGTTTGAAAGCGATTTATGTTAGAAAGAACCTTTTTTTACCATAGTTAATGCAAGATCAGGTAATTTGTACTTGAAGAAGCCCTTGCTGTGTATGGCAGGTGAAAACAAATGCCCATCCCCTCTCCCCCACCCCCTATCCGCCCCTACTTTGACGAGATTTGGAATGCTGAACATTCTTTGTAGAAAATGCGCTCATTTTTGTTGAGGACTCCAATAGCAGTTCTAGGGTAAACAGGTGCGCCATGGTTCCTGAACTTTGACTCCAGAAGGTTGGAAGCTACCTATGACTGTTGCTTATAGCCTCACTCAGTATGAGCTGAAAAATAATGTTAACCTGTCTGTGTTTGAATCAAAGAACTTAAGAAACAGTAGCCACTTTCACAGCAACAGTTAGTCTGAAACACCGTATCTTAGTGTCCAGAGTCTTCATGAACTAGAATGGGACTAAAATGGAGGGTCACTCTGGTGGGTGGAATAAGGCGGAATGACATTTAGGTGGTAATGGTGGATTATTATTATAATGAATACTTATATAGCACCCATTCTCTGCTAGACTGCAGTAAGCGCTTTACAATTCACACTCGTTTACACAACGGGCTGCCTACCTGGGTAGTGCTGACTGAAGAGCTGCCAGCTGGTGTTTCATTCAGTCGTTTTCCATGTCATCCAGTCCATTTCATTCAATATCGTTCACTCAGTTTCCTTACTCCCTTCATTCTTTCCCTTTCTTGCACATGGTGCATGCTGTGTGTAATGTGTCATCCATACCAGTGGCCAAACTGGCCTTCTCTTCCGAAAGTTGGTGATGGGATTTTACGTGTGTGCAAGATGTTATGCGTGCCTTCACACATGGAACCTCAGTTTATAGTCTCATTCGAAGGACTGTATAGGAAATGGAGTCAGAACCAGTGTTAACTCTGACGGAAAAATCCCCCTGTACCGAAATGTCCTGGTGGAGATTCGAACCCGCAACCCCAGGATCACAGAGATTACAAGTCCGGCGCTCTACCAACTGAACTATTCCGGATGAGAGGAATGGGGTGGGACAATAGTTACTTTGATAAAGATTATGAGCAAGAAAGAGTGGTGAATAATCTTGGATGCAAGTAAACTAGAATAATTGTGAAATGTGATGAATTGATGTTGCAGACATGTCGCGTGATGAATGGGGGGGGAGATATGGACAGTGGCCTTGGATCTGCCTCTTCATTTCAGGTGAGAGGCTTCATACTTAATCTCATGAAATGACTCATTTTCTTTTTTTTAAGAAAAAAAAAAAATGAGAGAGGAAAAGAAAATGGAAGGAGGAAAACTGATAGTTTCGTCGACAAATGCGTGCGACATGCACACATAAAAAATGTTTTGATATTGGAGATCAGTGTGTGAACAAATTTCAGATCATGTCTTGATTAGTGTGTTTACGTGTGTTTTTCCAAGTTTGGAGAATTCAGTCATATTGCAAAATCTTTTTTGTTTTTTGTTCCCCCCCCCCCCCCCCCCCAAAGTGGAATGGCATGAGGATTGTGATGTACAGTTGGGAAATAGGTAAGCGTTTCAAGTCTTCAGGATTGTAGATTTTAGTTCATGGACGCACTGTCACTGTCTAATTGTAAAAGGAGGCTCTACAATTATTGCGTTGAGGAGTTAGTGTGAATGAGTTGCACGCCCTTTAGAGGGTGTGCAGTGACATTCCCCATGAATTGCTGGCACTGACTACGTTGACCTGTCATTGTCGTTGTAATAAAGGTAGTGTGTGCAGTGGTGTTCTTTGGGTGTGTTGCAGAGTGGCAGTTCCTCCCAGGCCTGTAGCTATGGAAGCGCCCAGGGGGACTGGAAGCAGGAGGGGACCAGGGGGACCAGGGGGACTGGAAGCAGGAGGGGGACCAGGAGAGGAACTGGGCCTCAGGGAGCCACAGTGCAGGTAACTCTACCTCCAGGGAGGTGGAACAACAAGCAAATCCTCACGTTGGATACCAAGATTTGAAATTTTTTTGAGTTTATAATGCTCAGTTGGCTGTGATTGTACTTATTAGGTTTAAGTTTTAGCAATTTACAGTACTCAGTTGGGTGTGATTGTACTTATTAGGTTAAAGTTTTAGCAATTTACGATACTCAGTTGGATGTGATTATACTTATTAGGTTACAAATTAATCAAAAGGAATTTTACCACTAAAAGTCTAAATAGTTTTTTGTTTTATTCATTACATGTATAGCCCCTACCTCTTTAATTGCCACTTCATGACAGTCATACCTCACATTACACAGGCTTGGCTTTGCTGTTTTCCATAACGGTTTTCTCAGCTATTATAATTTGTTTGTTGTTTGTTTTTTTAATATGGCAGGTGCAGCTTACTTAACAGTGGGGTTAATAGCCTGGAAATAACAGTGCGTGTGATGTTGACGATTCTGTAAAGGGATCAGTTGGTCAGGTGCCCCAATGACATCTTCATTCCCTCACATGTCGCTTGTGTTTATAGTTTTTAACCTTGATTTATGCCATACAGTCTATGTTTAACCTAACCCTTTTACTGCATACTTTTCTTTACGCCATTCACTCCACCTACCATTTTATTCCTTTAACAGACAAATTGTGTGCATCTGTCAGTGCCCAGCATAGGCAGAATGACAGCTGTGGTCACTGGAAGAGACCCCTGACTTTCACAGAAGATGAAGAGGGCAGTGGTTTTTTCAGAATGAAAAAGTTCTGTCCTTGCCATTCTGCTCCCATGTTTGCTTACATGCTTGCCAGACTGGTTCTGAGCTAAGGTGTTGAATTCGTGCAAAATCTGCAGTGAAATGGTCGACATGTTTTCAACCCTGACAAGGCCTTTGCTGTTAGCTTCACTTAAATTAAAATGTAGAATAAAAAAAATCATCATGAATAATCATGATGTCGCTGTTTTGTTTGTGACAGAGAAGAGCAGTGCAGGCAGCAACGTTCAGAGCGTGGCAGCCAGTATGAGCAGCGAACGCAGTGTGCCGCTGTTCTTCATCAAACCAGTGGACGCTGAGGGACGAGGGAGACGGGTGGAACGTCTGGAAGACAAGGTGGGTCACTAACCTCCTAACTACTGCACATTCTCTCCCTTCCATCATTCCCATGACTCGTCCTCAGGATGTTTCCTCTGGGCTGATCTGTGAATCGACCAGATAACTCTGGAATTGTTGAGCAGATTTTCATCTCATTTCACTGGGTTGTCTATGAGGGTCATATCTACACAGCATAAGGTGTTCAGATTTTCTGTATGTTACTGAAAGTGCTGGAGGAAAATCATTTACAAACTTATAAAACAGCTGTGATATTACTCCATACTAGAGCAAACCTTACCCTGCTCTCATGTTCAGTTTAGGTTAAACTTGAAATTAACTTTGCATGCAGATGGATTTATAACAAAGGTGATAGCTAATAATTGAAAATTTGATGCACTGTGCCTTGTCTAATAGGATACTTTCTGGGAATGTGTGTTAAGCAGGAAGATATGCCTCCATTTTCTAGATGCTGTTTTGCACCTGAGTCTGTACACTGAGCAGAGTTCACAGACTTTGTGGGGACATTCTTAGTGTGGGGAATTTTCTATTGTTGTTTTTGAATGAAGGCTGATCAAGAGCATCTGTTAAGTGAGTGTAGTATCTTCACTGGTGGCAGCATGTTTGGACAGTGCCAGGTGGATGTGTTTCAGGGGACACGGTCCTGGACATGAGCTCCAACAGATACCTGTCCATGGACTGGCGCAACAATGAGAACCAGTCGTCCTATGTGCTGGTGCAGTCCAAAGAACTGGTACTGTCCCTTGCCCTTCTTGCTCCCCTCTCTGTATTACATGGGAACCTTCCTGTGATGACACTTTTATTTAAACTGTACCTAGACTATTCCTTCAGATAGTGCTATTCTCTGAACATTTGTTTTATTTGTCTGTTTTGAATTTGCCTCGGGGCAAACATTCCATCTGTCAAAAGACCCAAATTATTAAGGATATGCAGAGTCTTTATTGAAGGTTCCAGTGTGTGTATGTTTTGTTGTTGAGGAATTTGTTGTCAGTGGTGTGGATGTCTGACACATAGATCCATGTCTGTGGCAGAAACCCAAAACCATTGGAACGTTAAATATGTGTGGATACCCACTCGCAATAGACATGCCATGACATATTTGACCTGATTGTTTCCAGTCTGATATTTTGTGCTAATTGCACATGTTACTTACACATTTTTGCCTGTTTCAGATACATCTAATAGGTTTTGTAACATCTGTACTTGTGTGTGTGTTTTTTTTAGGAGACACATGAAAGCGCCTTGGGTGTTTTTTGACGTGAATATTGTTTGTGTGCAGGAAACTGAGGAAGACGACAGTGTCAAGAATCCTCGACCTGGTCAGTACATTTCCTTTCTCACATAAGCTTGTTTTGAAACAGGGGAGTACAGCAAAAGTCTGTACATAGTATGTGAGAAGATGTGTACTTATTACTGTTGTTATTATAACTTTCCTCCAGATCTGTCTATCCATGCAATATTGTATACAACAATTATTGATATTGAGGCAAGTGCTCAGTTTTGATTACTTTCTGTATTGATGTTGAAATGGATGAATATTGTGTCATTGAGCCATTGCATGTAATGTTATACTGACGTAAAAATTTTGTATGAGAGTAGAACATTCATTGCACGGGAAGAAAAAGAAAATAATATACTATAGAAAATAGTGCTATACTGAATTTTGAGTCAGCTCACTGAATGCTGTTAGAGAATTTCCAAGTTTGTTGTTAGTTATGAGAATCTTGTGAGTTTCTGATCCAAAAATCACATATCTAGATATTGAGACCAGCTGAATTCAAATTTTGGACTTCATAGACATTCAGTTTGAAGGTAATCAATCAGTAAGGGAAAGCTTCATTGGTTGTTGAGAGAAAAACGTGACACTATGCACCTCTGGAAACAGTATATCCTTAATGAGGTCCGCAGATGTAGCAAGTTTTGGGGGCTTGATAGCTGAGCAATGCACCAAGAATGAGTGACCTCCGTCAAGGTATACATGTGAACCTCCTTCCCAAAACATCGCCTTGACACCCACAGCAAAAGCTGCCTGGTTGGCACTGAAGACACAAAACAGAGCTGGCTGTTCTGTCTGGTGGCCATGAGATCCATGTTAGAAGACACCCAGAACATGGCAAAAAAGGGGAAACGCTGTATGGATTACCATCCAGGTTAGGGGCGGAACATGCCTCTTTCTCGATGGTGAGTCTGCTAGAACAATAAACCACCAGGAGAGTGGCACCCAGTCCGGCCCTTGAAAGTCTGACAAATTGTAGAGGCTTACAAGACTGCTAGCCTTTTGAAGTCATTCAAGAGATCTGTTGCCTCTAGAGCCTTCCACATGCCACGGAATTCAAGAGGGGAAAGAGATGCATGTCCCAGGCTGATGACCCATTCCCCTAGAACAGTAACCTCGAGACATTCAGCCTGCTGAGGCCTGTTCCTAACCTCCAGTTCTTTGGAACAATGGAAAGGAAGGCTAAGAAATGTGAAGGACAAGAATGAGTGACCTCCCTGAAGGCACCTTCCTGAAGCAAAGAGACCATTACTGAAAGAACTGCCCCCTGGATGAGTCGCCGTGTCTTGAACCTGGTCCAGACAGGGACTGTCATCATTGGGGGACCAAGAGGAAATACTAGCATAACACAGTAGTCAAGTGTCAGACAAGATTGCCTCCCACTGAGTGAAAGAAAAAGCAGATGACATGAGGGGTTAAAGAGACCAGCCTCACAAAACTCATAGGAGAATTTACGAACGATGAAAAGGCACCGGACAGAAGTCTCAACAAAGTAAATTTTCTATACTCCTTCCTTGCCTTCTGATACTGTAAATTATTGTTTGCACAAACAAAACCTGTGACCATGAGAAATGGACACGAAAGGAAGAAAATAATCAACAGAAGAACAAAACTAATCAATCATCATCAGAGTTACAACCAAGGCCATCGCTGCAAGAATTCCCAAAGGATAGACTGACCAGAGACTTGTTGGATGAAATAAAAATACAGCACAAAAATTACATGTCCACCATATTTAAAATGAAGGATGTACACAGAAAATCGCTTACCTCCTCAAGGTAGGAGCAAAATATAAACAGGATATGGAGTGCCACAACCCAGATTTCCATGTGACATGTCTCAGAAACAAGAGGCTCAGAAATTTATCTGAAGAGGGAAAGCGTGAGGGCTAACATCGCATGTTCAACCTGTAGATATAAATGTGTAACTTTACTGAGAGGTAATGCTTTCCAGATACATGACACTCACTTGTAATAGCCGAAATGAGAGATAAATGTGTAACTTGACTAAGATGTATGCTTTCCAGATACGTGACACTCGCTTGTGGATAGCCGAAATGAGAGAAATGGGAGTCCAGTAAGGCTTCAAAAAAGCGTCATGGAACTGTTACACCTAGGACACACGGAAGAGAAGCGGAATCATACCAGACTCCTAAAAAAATGGATCAAACTTGAACCTGGGACAAGGATAGAGACAAATCAGAGTAAAGAAACTGCAAGAGTACTGGTCAAGATAAGAGCCAAAAATTGTGCACCATGTCGAACCGGTTCAACTCGCATCACACGAACTGCATGGAAGAAACGGAGATCAACCGATGTAGCTGACGCAGGTTTCATGAGAGTCGAGGTTGGAGACAGCTTTCCAACTCGACAAGCAGATCCAGGAAGTACGACCAGTCGTTTTGGTGGACACCAGGCTGCTCCATGACGAAAGTGGCTGTAAAGACAGATGTTTTTTTTAATTTTCTTCATTGCCTAAGACAAAGAATCTTCCTCCTGAGAGGTAATGGACGACTCAGTCTAATGTTTATGAGAATCCGAGATGGAAACCAAATGTGAGAAATCCAGTTGAGGGATGTGTTTCCTTGACGAGGAAAAGGAGAAAAGTGAATTCAGTCACTCAGGGGGCAGTATCAAGAACTCACTGGCGGACGTTTCTCAGGTTGGTTAAAGGGAAGAGTTAGCTCCCCGCTCTGCATTTTTCATCTTTTTATGTGAATCCTGATGCAGGGCATTGTTCCATATTAAATGGAGGTAAGACATTTGTTTGGACAGATGAATATGAAGAAAGTGCTTACCAATCAGCATTGCTGGTCGGATGTGCCAGCATTGTGGTGTAATGCTCCGCTGTACTGCTTTCCAGAAAAAAGTGTTAATTTCTGTAAAGTCAGTGATGCATAGGTCTCAGCGGTGATACCACTCAGTGTCTGTCAAATTCGTGATGAAGTTGTTGTTTTTTTTTCAAAGTTGGACACATTATTCAGTTAAGCTTTCCTATGATGTTCCTTGTTTGGAGAAAAAATGTCCGTTTCTCAGTATTGATATATGCCGACATGTATACTGTGTGACAGTCAGTGAAACGCTGACCCTGCAGCAGTGTCTGGACCTCTATCACGCCCCTGAAATCCTGAGTGACAGGAATGCTTGGTAAGTGGAGATATTCGGGCTTGATTAGTTTTGTACAGTTTTTTTCTCTTGTTGTATATTATGTTTGGATTTCACATTACATAGAAATTGGGGAGTATTTCATTGTAATGAAGAAAAAAACTGCACAAAGAAAAGGAAAGGCATAAACATGGGGAGTAATTGTAGTCGTCTTTGTTTGATCTACAGCTGTACAAGAGTGCTTTCCCTTGAGTCTTTACTGTCTTGGTGGGGAAAAGGCATTTGGGTAAGAAGCGCCAAATGTTACTCCTCAGAAGGGAAACGGTGATTTACAGTTGGCAGAATGCATTCAAACAAAACATTGCTTTGTAACATCTGTTAGTGAGGTGTGTGAAAAAACCCCAGATGTTTTAATGAGATTTGTCACCACCTGTTCATTTTCTTTAACTCGGTTTGTGTTTTCATTCTTTAAAACAAAAAAATTCTTACTTGTTTTGTTGTTTTTATCCTCAAATATAAATCAAAATATGTTTCAGCTAATGCACCTAATTTCATATAAGTGTTCAAGAAGTTTGAACAAGTATTCAACTTCTCAGGTAAATGCCCTCGCCGAAAGCTCCCAACCGCAAAGCTGGAAATTGCAAGGTATTCTCAGTGGCGTGTCATGATTGTGCTGGACCAATGTATCAGCTCTAAGATCCTCATATTGTGGCAATTGTCAGCAAGAGTACCTAACATTCAAATTCAGTTTGAAAAGTCTGGCAATTGTCAGTAAGAGTACCTAACATTCAAATTCAATTTGAAAAGTAATTTGATCATTTCTTCCTGCTTGGGACGAGAGCAAATCAACGCGCTTCCATCATTTTATGAGTATGAAAGATTGAACAAGGTGTGCTGATCATGATCAGACTGTGGCCTCTTACCCATTGAAAAAGACAGACTCACTTTCTCATCCCAATCTGATGTGATCTAATTGCTATCAATCCCCCCACTTCCCACTCCGACTGTTCCATCTCTCACTTGTATGCTATTTTTGACAGCAGGTATAGTCAACTAACACAGCTGGTCGTAAAAAAAAAAAAAAAAATGTTACCCTCTTAACCAGTCAGAATACTTCTTGCATGCTCAAGAACACCTAAACCCTTCCCAGTGGCGGGATTGTTAGGGACCTAACAGTGGCAAGCTAATGTCAGTTATCTGTGATGTGATGAGGTCAGTTCCAGTGGAGCTCAGGCTTTGCTGCTCAGACTAGGGGAAGTAATCCATACTGACTAAACAATCCAAAAGTCTTTGATTGTATATATATGGATTAGTTTAAACAGTGTGTGTATGTATCTATTGTTTTGAACAATTTTTGTTTACTGTCCAGTCGTCCTTGTCCAATGTCGTTAACTTCACCATTTTCATTCCAGCTCCCCTAGTATACAGTTAGATGTATTCTTGACAAAACACCTGTCGAAACCATACATCGAGTTATAATCAAATGTTCATCAGGTCAGCCACTGATAACAGCATGAACAGTAACCAGTGACAGGAATGGGAAGGAAAAGAAAAGAAGTGAACTGAAGGAAAGTAAAGGGGAGGGGGCACTGTGCATACACACCCAGCTGTGCTCTTCCAGGATACGCATAGTCGAGCAGTCGCGCACGCCCTTAGCACTGGAGCTAATGAACATTAATTTATCACACTACTACTAAACCTGAATAAACTAGTTTCCAAGAGAGGTGACTGCAGATGGATATTGAAACAAATCGTAAAAAGAATTGATAGTGAGTCCACCAAACAGCAGGGACAAACAAATTACGAGACAGAACATGACACATTTCGACCATTCTTAGGTCTTCTTCAGGCAAGATAAACAACATTCAGGAGATATAAAAACAAAGAACGAGCAGTCACTTACCTTCTCATATTTGGCATGATGGGCTTAAAATAAACTAGGTATTTATCCAATGAAAAATATATGAACGAACTGTGTCATAAGCTGACCCCACAACTGACCAGCCAGTGGATTGGCCGACTGGAAGGCATTCGGGTACCTTGGGCAACTAACTCGCTATCTGTGTGTGTTCTAAGTGAATGACCTAGTGACTGCCTGACTGACTGTGTGTGTTGCTGATGTGTCATTGTCATGTAGGACCTGTGAGAAGTGCAAGCGGAAGCAGGAGGCCCTGAAGCAGTGCTACATCTGGAAGATGCCCCACATCTTCATCGTCCAGCTCAAGCGCTTTAGGAGCTTCGACATGTTCACCAGGAAGATTGAAACCAAGGTGGAGTTCCCTGTCAGGTGAGGGTGTGTGTGTGTTTTGTGTGCGTGCCTGTGTGTGTGTGTGTGTGTGTGTGTGTGTGTGTGTGTGCGTGCGTGCATTTGTGTACCTTGTGTTGGTATGTGTGTGTGTCTGTACTTTCATCTTGCAGACAAGGATTTTTTTTTTTTTTCCATTTTCTATCCATGTTCCTGGTATGACTGTTTGCCTTCAGTATAAGCGTGGATAAGAACGAAAGTGAAAGTGAGGAGGTACCAAACACTCCCTTCTTGCTTCCTACATTTAAAGAATATTACTTATTACCACCATAGATATGGTGAACAAGTCGAGAAAACTTTTTTTTTTTTTTTCAAATCACACAGTGAAGGGAGTCCGTGTTACTTTTGTTTTAACCCTTTCACCGCCAGCCATTCTATTTTGCATAAATCCCCATCGCCAGCCATTTTTTCCAAAAAAGCTCTTATTGTATACCAGCATATGTGAACGCGGATATCTCTGGAACTAAACAACCAATTCTCATGCTATTTTTTGTACAATGGAGGAGATACACTGTACTTTTATTATATCATACATGTTAGTAATGGTAAGTCAACAACAATTTCAATTTTTTAGTGATTTCAGGTGCAAAAAAAAAAAAAATGCAAAATAATAAAAAAAAATGTTATGTCTCTTCTAACCGTAAAAAATAAAAGAAAGAATGCCAACAAACTCTCAACAAGCGAGGAAAAATACTCCACTCATAACTGAAGACCAGAAAGTATGGTATTTCCAACAGAAAAGTGCATGAAACAGCCACAAATACAACTACTCCAATAGCAGGGACACACACACACACACACACACACACACACACACACACACACACACACACACACACACACACATATTATGCCTAACTGGTACACATGTAAGAAAGAAAAAGGGAACACACACACACACACACACACACACACACACTCACACACAAACACACACACACGTCCCTTTCACTCTCAACAGTAATATATATATATATATATATATTTTTTTTTTATGAACACAAAGTCATTCATGTGCCTGTTGGTCTCTGAACCCTTGTCATTCAGTTGATCTATAAAATCGGCTGTACACCCACTCGAATCACGTCAGTGCTACTCGCCTCTCACATGTCAGTTGGCCACGCGCCCCCTTCAACCTCACCAGCAGCAAGAGTCGGCCCGCAGCGTGTGTGTGAAGTTCGTTGCCTAAAGTCTTAGTTGGCTCCCTCACAAAGAGTTAGTGAACAGTCAGTCAGTGCTGGCTGGCTCAACGCAAAAAAACACTGGGCACACGCAGTATGGTAGTAAGTGGGCGTCTTATCAGCCTCTCATAACAAGTTGGCCACGGTCCAACGCTTCACGTTGGAATAATTCGGTCAAGCCCTCACTATCGTTCTTTACTCATGACTGTCTGGGTCTTCTTCATCTGTATTAGGAACAACCGACCGTCTATTCAATATTCCCAGCACTTGATCTGTGGTAAATGTACGGCAAGGTCGAGTACGTAAAGTGCTTGGTGGTGACGTCATAGTGAATGGAAAAACAATCGGAATAAAGTCAATAAAACACTGAACTGAATAGTGTTCTGAAAAAGCAAATGGCTGTGAGCATGGGCCAGACCATCCCCCAACTATGACGTTTATTGCTGGCTTTTTATCTCATGAACTAGGATCGTGAGAGTATCGGGAGTTAGGTCACCCTACTTTGTCGCCAAAAGGCGCCCTTGGTGCTCTGCCAACTCGTCGCCAAAAAGCGCCTATGGCGGTGAAAGGGTTAAAGTGAGATAAATATTGCAGTGTCTGCAGTGCTGTTGTGGACATGAGAATTAGTTCAGTAACTTTGATTTTAGCCAAGGTGACCACAGTGGGCCACTTCAGCGCTGTCACCTCATTAAAGGCAACTCTCAAAATGGATTAAAATAAAAAGTGAGAGGGAAAAAAAAAACAAGAAAGAAAGAAACGCATCTTGACACAACTCAAAACAGATTTTCTGAGAACAAGCCAGATTTATGGCGAATACATGTTTGCGTTTTTCCACCGTAGAGTTAGAGTGAAAGGCCTTTATCAACTGTCCAAAAGTGAGTTCCATCTGACCTAGAAACCAAACCAAGTTAAATGAAAGCACTTTGTTGCATTTCACTGTATATTGGAATAAAGCACGGGTGTTGACTGCTTGTTGTCACTGTTTTTGCTCTCGGTGTCACTTCTCCCCTGCCAGTCATTCTGCTCTCCCTGTACACAGACTCACTCACTATCCTCCTATCACAGCCTCAAATTCACATGAATTGGTGTCAGGTGGCCTTGAGGCAACAGCCCACAGGAGACCCTGCCCTGCCAGTGAGGACACGTGTATTGTTCAGTGATAACTTGTTTTGATCCAGAGCATGCAGCAGCAAGGCCCCTCTCTCATGACAAGAGTTGCCACCTGCAGGGCTACAGCATGTGTAAGCATCCCATTCTGGAGAGCGCATGATATCAGTCCAGCAGTATGTTGCCTGTTACAGATGACTTTGAGGCAAAGTGACCATGGACATGGATGTAGAAAGTCTGTTGAGCTGAGGTCATGATGAGAGCAGGGCATGAAGGATCCAAAATTCCAAGATATTTGGTGGGGTTTGTTTTTTTGATGATGACACTCCATGAGGGTGATAAAGATGATGCTGTGGAGGTCTGTTCTTGTCAGAGGCTGTGTACTACCAAGGCTGTACTTGACACTTCCTTTCATATTCATCCCGGCAGTAACCGGGTTGGAGACACAGCAGAAATCCTGGACTGATGCTAATGCCTAGTGCTTAAGGAATTGATGCATGTTCAGATGCTATTTATTTTGCTGTACACATTCTCTTTTTTCCCTGAACAAAATTCTTTTTTTTCATGTCAGTATAATCCCCCGTTTATGTGTGATGTGAAACCTGATGGGTATGTATGTTGAGGTAGACCTATATGTGTTCATTGATGAACATCAGAAACACAGAAGAAGCCAGACTGCATGCATGTCAGTGTGTGCTGATTTTACCTCTTTTAAAAATGTGGTGTGTCCATGCCTCCAAGCAACATATTCGTTCTATATTTAAACATTTTCATCTCAATTTCCATTTTAATGTCTTCCCATATTGCCCCATCTTTCACACTTGAGCGGTTTAGTGATTTTTCCCCTGGCTGCCGCTCCCTCCGAGGTTATTTAGTGCAAGGAATTAACCTTTATCCCAGGAAAACGGTTTGCTTTCCCTTCAGGTAGGAGAGGGGGGGGGGGGGGGGGGGGGGGGGGGGAGTGTGTGTGGGTGTTCCACGGTGCCGTGGGAGATTATGTGGCCTTTAACTGCCGTCCCCACTCCTGCCTACAGCCAGAGGGTCCAGTGATGGCGATGGAGATAGCTGATTGTTAGGAGTGGATGGGCAATCGTGATGAAAGGCCGGAGTGGGAGAGGGTGGTGGTGGTAGTGGTGGTGTGGAACGAATGTAATGTTGTGCACAGCTGGAGGGCAGTGAAACTAGAAATAAGACCAGTTGATCATGTGTGAGATTTCTCTAAAAGATACACGTATTTGTATATCATCCCTTAGGCAGTAGCTGTGAGTTGGTGTGTGTTTTGGGGTCTGATTTCCGCTGGGGATCAGAGGATGTTCTTTAAATCTTTCCACCATTTTGCTTGCTGGGTATGAGCTGGTAGTTAAGTGACTGGGAGAGACAAAACCAGCCGTTGAAGTGTAGAGCTTACGTAGCAAAGTTTTGATTGGGAAGTAATGGATTCAATTCTTGTAAAAGACATATGAATGTGTGTGGGAGGGGGGGGGGGGGGGGGGGGGGGTTGGTCGGGGCCAGTTCTTACCCAGAGTGTCATGTGCTATGGGCTCAGTGGGAAGACTGGAACCATACAGTCGAGTCTTGTCCACATATAACGGCTGCATCTCTGAGAGTTGCGAAAATGTCCTGGTGAACATCTCAGGGGGGGGGGGGGGGGGGTGGTCTGGTTTGATGCCAGGATATATCATGAAGAAATCATGAGTTCAGCTATATCATACAGTCTCAGACCAGATTAGAACCTCATAGCAGCAGCAGCGTCAACATCATCATCATCGTTACAACCACCATCATCATCATCATCATCATCCATATCAAACGGTGAGATCATTTAAAGAAAAGAATGAAGTCTCTGATTCCGTTGTCCTTCTTGCCTTGCTCTCACAACGACCACGGAGTCAGTTCCCGTTCCATATATACGCCCATGGCATGTTCCTTTCAGACTCAGCAGTTCTGGCAAGTCCATGGGGATGTCAGTTAGCTGGACATGGTTGGGGGTTGTTGGAGGGATATACTCGCTAGCACTGGGTTAGAGACTGAGTACAGTTGTCATTGAGCACAGTGGATGTGCCCTGCACATATTGGGTAACAACAGGCATCAGTGCCACTGATGTGGCTCGACAGCAGTGCATTTTCCTCTGAAGGGTTGCCTCATGACTTTGGCCGTTGCCTGTGGAGTGCACTATGTAGGCTGCCACAGGAAAACTGGATGTGGCTCTGTACAGGGAATGAAGCAGCAGTGTAGGAAGAATAATACCTAGAGGATAGGAAAGATGAGACAAGAATTAAAAAAAAACCTTTACCTGTTCACATAAGTTGACTGTGAGACTGGTAAAAAAAAATCTTTGTATCATTCTCACGAACATGCATATACAAGGGCCTGTACATATATGCCTACATGCATGCTCACATGCTTTGCATCATTCTCTCACGAACATGCATATACAAGGGCCTGTACATATATGCCTACATGCATGCCCACATGCACGCGGGTGCACACACACATGCGCACACATGACGCGCACACACACACACAGGTGTGTGCATTTACATGCACGCACACACACACACACACACACACACACACACACACACACACACCACCCTCCCTCCCTCCCTTCACCATTATTTTCATTATGTGTGCTCTTCCTCCCTCTCTAGCTGTGGACCTTAGCAACAGATACGTTCCAGCCTACAGTTTTGTCTCCCCTTCCCCCTGTCTATGTCTTTGCATGATGGGGTATAAACACACAACAGAACCAGGGCTTGGCATTCTACCACATTGCAACTCTGTTTTAAATTGTGTGAAAGAAAACTTATAATTAATCCGCCAGACAAAAGGGTCAAACAAATTACAAGACAAAACACGACATGTTTCGACTTCTTTGGTCTTCTTCAGGCCATATAAACAACATTCAGGACAATGAAAACAAGATCAAGCAATCGCTTATCTTCTCGAATTCAGTGCAAGATGGGCATTGAATTTTCATTGTCCAGAATGTTGTTATCTTGTCTGAAGAAGACCAAATAGTCGAAACATACCGTGTTTTGTTTTGTTATTTGTAAGTATTTACCTCCCATCTTGAGTTGAATTCGAGAAGATAAGTGATTGCTCGTTGTTTGTTTCCATTGCCCTGAATGTTATCTATCTCGCCTGAAGAAGACCTAAAAGCTCGAAACACATCAAGTTTTGTCTAGTAATGTGTTTACCCCATTTGTCTGGTGGATTAATTTTTTTTCTTTTAAACAAAGTTCTTTCAATTTCCGCCTGCAGTCATCTCACTTCGAAGCTAACCCTGTTTCAGATTAAGTTCTTCACAATAGGTCATGTTTCATATTCTCCTGTTGATGCCTTCTTCCAGAGGTTTGGATCTGACGCCTTACAAATACCAGCAGGACTCTGACCCTGCCCTCTACGACCTGTACGGCGTCGTCAGTCACATGGGCCATACCATCGGTGGCCACTACACGTGCTATGCCCGCTGTGCTGATCCCAGCACCCCGTACCAGAACGAAGTGGTGAGTGACGTGGCTCAGTCAGGCAGGCTGTCGGGAGCTGTATCAGGTTTTGTTTGAATAGGCAAGGAAAAATTACATTAGTGTCCGCAAGGTGTCTTGTTTTTGTTGAATAGGCAAGGAAAAATATATATCAGTATCTGGAACTGTGTCCGGTTTTTCTGGTGTAGGCAAGGAAGAATTAAACTGAAGGGCTGACAGTAAGAAGCAGATACAGGATGAAAGTGGTGATGATGATGACAAGAACATAGCCATTGTCAGTCAGGATATTTCAGAGGGTTTTGATTTTTTTTTTTTTTTTTTTTTCACACAAGAACACCTCTAATGAGCATTTCAGTAGGTTTTTTTTTTTTTTTTTTTTACCCCCTCTCTGCCCCATAAGGAGCACCCCTCATGATTATTTTGTCAAATTTTTGTCATCTTTCCCTCTGGGAACCTCATGATTGTTTAGAGGATTTTTGATGCCAAATCCCCACAAGGAACATCTCTGATAGATTCTTTCCTAGTTCAGACGGGTTTTCGTACCTCCTCATGACAAGGAATACCACTGATGACGATTTCAATTTTAGACAGTCTTTAATACCCTCTCCATACAGGGAACGCCTCTGATTATTTGTAGTTCAGGGTTGGTTGAAAGGCCTCCCCACAAGGTATACCTCTGAAGATGATTTATTTCAGTTTCATGATACAACCTGTCACCTGTGATTAGTATTTCTATTTCATAATAGTAGTTTTTTGGGGGGTTTTTTAGATATCCTTTCACTAATTAAGAAATATTTATTTCAAAGATGGGTCATTTCAGAGGATTTTTGTGAATATGCCATCTTATCCATAAGGTACAGTATACCTCTTATGATTATTTTGGGGGGGGGTGTCTTACCCATTTCTCACAAGAAATACCCACAGTGATTATTTCAGGGGGAAGGGGTTTGATCCCCTTTCCTCACAAAGAAAGGCAATTTACACATCACACTAAAAGAGCAGCAAGGTTAGATTTGTATGGATCAGCCCATGAGATCATTCACTTTGGAATCATGGCATCGTATAGAAAATGGCATGTACAATTATAGTCCCTGGATTTCCAGTTGATTAGGCGAATGGATTAATTGGATGTCCAATGAATTTGGCTCTTTGGCTCTCTGTACAGTTAGGTGTAACATATCCATGTTGGCATGCACACTGGACAGATGGCTCTCTGTACAGTTAGGTGTAACACATCCATGTTGGCATGCACACTGGACAGATGGCTCTCTGTACAGTCAGGTGTAACACATCCATGTTGGCATGCACACTGGACAGATGGTCTCTGTACAGTCAGGTGTAACACATCCATGTTGGCATGCACAGGACAGACGGTAGACAGGAGAGTGTGCAGGGAGAAGGTGGAGTTGATGTAGGCCTCAATTAGAATCGTGGCCATGACAACCACGAGAGACACAAGATCCAATATAAAACAGTAGTTGGTTTGAGTTGATGAGACATCAATATGAGCGTCCTTCAAACTTTTATACCCCTTGACTGGAACTAGCTTATGTGATTACACCCCCTTCAGAGAGCTTTCTGAATGGATGTGTGTGTGTGTGTGTTTTCTTAGTTCTGTTCGTGACTTACCATCATTTGTGTCAAGGGAGCAGATCTTCCACACTGGAACAGATGTAATCCTAAGTCCTATGTGGCAAAAATGCTGCAGTGCTGTGCAGTCTGGAAACAGTAGCATCACGGCAGTGATGGTTGAAAGGTTGTGGCAAAGGTCACAGCAGTCTCATGACGTAAGTCACAGATTATGGTGATTCAAGGTCATGAGTCTCTCAGGTCACTTTGGCTGACAATTGTTCAAAAGTCTTCCCAAATTTTAAAAGGAAATTAAAGTGAATCTGTCTGGTAACAGGGACAAACTAATTACAATACAAAATACATGTTTTGACCTCTTTGGTCTTCTTCAGGCGAGATAAACATTTAGGGCAATGAAAACGAAGAACGAGCAATCACTTAGCTTTCAAATTCAGCAAAAGATGGGCATTGTTTGAATTTTCGAATTTTCGCCTGCCCCCCCATAACAGGGACAAACGAATTACAACACAAAATACATGTTTAGACCTGTTTGGTCTTCTTCAGGCAAGATAAGCATTTAGGGCAATGAAAACGAAGAAGCAATCACTTAGCTTTTCAAATTCAGTGCAAAAACAGGCATTGTTTGAATTTTAGCCAGCAATCACCTCATTTTTAAAGTCTTCCCAAGTTACATCGACACAGTACTATTTTCCTCACAGATGATCAACTCAAACTTCGTTTCCACAAACTATGTGGACTTGGAATTACAGGATGTCGGCATTATGCTGTCTAAACAAGGTAGATTTCTTATGTTATGGTGGCTCAGAATACAGTCGTCTGAAGTGGCTGTAGTGAAATCGGGCTTACCAAGTATTCTTTATCATAATTTTTTTTAGAATTGTTCTGCTCCTTATGCTCTGTCACAGACGACCGAGTTCAGTTATGTATGGTGATGTGTCAGGTGTCCGCCTTTACTCCGTGTTTCAGAGTGGCGTCTGTTCAACGACAGTCAGGTGTTGCGAGTGAACAATGAGAAAAGCGTGGTGGACAAGGATGCCTACGTTCTGTTTTACCGTCGGCGCCAGGTCTTTGTTCCTCCTCCGCCAGTGGCTCGGCCAATTGCTGCAGCCCCGGAGGCGGAACCGGTGAAAAAGGATGTGAAGGAGAAGAGTGGAGGAGGAGCCGTCAAAAGAGGAGAGAAGCGACAGAGAGAGAGTCCATGAAAGTGAATGGGTAAATAGGCCTTTCTTCTGAATTAGTGTACCAGTTTCCACATGTGGGCGCAGGCACAGGTGTGTGGATGTTAATTTAGTGAAACCCACAGTAAAGTAAATGCGGAAGGCCATAATTTCTGTCCATGGGAAATAGTCACATGCAAACGAAAAGCTGCTTACAACACCACTTCACTTTGCTCAGATGCCGACACAAGACGCATACACATGTTATGTAGAAATTTGTCCATACTTTAAAAGAAAACTGCATGATTACCATTTCTCTTGCCGTGTATCCTGCCACACCTTCTCTTTGCACCTTTCTATCTTTCGCCACTGCTCCTCCTCTTCTTTTTCTCCCTTTTCTTATTTGGATCTGGTCATAGAATTTTTTTTTTTCCTCACATCTCTGACTTGTCTCCCCACTTCAGTGCTCATTGACAATTGCAGGGATGTTGCTGATGAGGGCAGGGAGGAGGCAGTGCAAGAGAGCCAGGAAGAGAAACAGGACCCGGAGAAGGACGACAGTGATGACGGTCAGTTCAGCTGTAGTGAAGGAGGTCGCTTGGTGATCGACATGGAGCCCAGTCACCAGGAACTCCCCTTGGGGTACACCGACATGGACGCTGTGGATTAACTCCGCATCCCCCCCCCCCCCCCCCCCCCCCCCCATCACCTCCTCATGGACAGATCTGCTGAACGGTAAAGTATGTCTGTGTGCGAGTGGTCAGCAAGTCGTGGAGATGGGAGGCTACCATGTGAAATGGAGCTCACCTGGAAAGGAGTTGTGGGCCATTGGATTACGAATTGTGGATGAGTGAGAGGACATGGAACAGTGGTGCAGAGAGCCGATTGGTTGGGAAGGAGTATGGATGAGGGAGAAAGACTGGCCGACTGAGGCCTGCCTGCTCATTTGAAGGATGGGTGAAAGTGCTGGAGGGCAATCTTTCTCAGAAATTTACCGGCTGGGTAAGACTTTCAAACAGTGTGGGTCACGGTTGTGGATGGCGCTCCACATCTGTGCTTTGTCAGGGTCTGAATTTGCCAGGGGGGGCTGGTCCGAGAGGAGGCTTGGAGCTGCGCTAGTCACTGGTGTAGAAGTCTGAGCCAGTGTGCTGAAAGGGAAATGTTGCTCTGGTGTTGACAAAGCTATTTTGTGATAATTGTGGCTGGTTGATGCACAAACTGTAAATTATTATCACAGTGCGTGTTGAGGCCAATGAGTGTGTTGCCCTTTAAAGGAAGACGGTTGCTTTTTTAGTTGCTGGTATTGGTATATTTATTGTGTGTGTCTTTTCTATGGCCTTATTTGTTTTCGATCACCACTGCTCAGTGAATTTTTTTTTTTTTTTGATTGCACATTTCTATGGATTCTTTTGATAGGTCTGAATGCTTCCCAAATTTAAATACGTAGAACAAAAAACAAAGATAAAGCAAACTTCTTCACTTACAGTTGTTCAGTGCTTTTTTTCAAACTTTGCCTTTTTTTTTTTTTCAAATGTATGAATAAATAAATTGCTTAACATTTTTAATTGAGGAAAACTTAAAAAAGAAGAGAGAGGAAATGTTGGGTTCATTAATTGGAAGGGAACTTTATTTTCATTATGCAGTTTGGGCATCATTGGCGTTTATCACGTTTCCTTGGAACTGGAGTGCAATTTAGAGGTACTTTGACTTTCAAATTTCAAAATTTTGAATTACATTTATTTTAGCTTTGATGGAAATGGTTGATAATTCTGTACAGAAAATTTTTAACGTGAATATGCAAACAGCCTCTGAAGACAAGAACTGGTAAAGTGAAGAACAGTAAGTGTCAACGTTCAGCATGTCTCAAGTCAGTTCAGAAAGAGTTTACTCCTGTCTCTCTTGCTGCACATGATTTCCATCCATTTGTGTACTGTATTTTATAGACTCATGTTGGATTGGTTCTTTTCTGTTATTACCTGTGTGAATGATGATTATATGAATGACACTGTACATTACCTCACACTTCATTGTTGTGCTGAGACATTTCACAATCATAGCGATTCAAACGCTGAGAATGTGCGGATCATCATTTTTACAGAGCACATCTGTTCAAGCCAGGTATGTGTGTGTGTGTGTGTGTAATGGAAGTTGTAGAATCGTGTTGTCCAACTAACTGATCTCAAGCCAGGCTTCATATCAGGATTACATAATTGCATTATGGGTGTAACGTGGAAATCTCAGTTGTTTTTTTACAACAAAGCTTCCTTCCTTTCTGTTCTCATGTCATGTCTTTGTACACTGTACAGCATTTATATCAAGTTGTTTTCTTACACATGATTTACGTGAAAACGGGCTATGATACATCATTATCGTTGTTATTTGACATTGTTAACTGTGTCGATTGTAGAGGTTAAAAGTTAAGAAATTAGCTATGTTTGGATGGAAAACTTGGCTTGAAATTGCTCAGTGTCAGTTATTGGCATGCATGTCGGAAAAGAAAATGGTGGATTGCATTCAAGAGTTCATATTCAACGATTGGTATTCAGACCAGTCTTTCAGTAAGCCAGGGTTGAAGCAGGGGCTGCAGCTACACTGTAGTGTTTTCACGCATTCGTGTGTTCAAAATTGAAATCAGGCTTTATGTTCAGGGTTTTTTTTTTTTTTTTGCATTGGTCGGTCTGGTTTTACGCACAACTTACGTGCCCCAGTACATTTCTTTGGGACTGATTTTTTCCCCCCCCTGTCCCCTCCGTGGCATTATCAGAGCTACTCCATACATAGCCTCTGCCCAGTTTGGCTTGCGGTAGCCACCTTCCACAGGGAAGTGTGCTGCAGACATTGATGTTCTGTGACGATAGGGCTGTTTTTTTTCTGTAGAGTGTTTGGAAAAGGCATTAACGTGTACAATTAGTGTTTTTGTGTGCGGTAAGACGTGCTCATTTGATTTGATTTTTGTTTTGTTTTGTTTGAATTAGGATTCAGTAGTTTACCGAGATGCTGAAATTGAAAGAAAGTACCGACTGAAAAGAAGAAGCAAAATAGGATTGTTAATGTCGCAACCACATTAGAGAAAGAAATGATAAATATTGGAAATGATTATCAGATTAAAGAATATATTTTTTTAGCCCGTTTAAAACGGGGTCAGAAATGGTATAGTAAAGAATATTTTTAAGGTCATTTGAAACAGGGAAGAAGAGAAAAAAGTGGTTAAATCAAAATGATAATGTTAAACTAAATGGATTTTATTGTTACTAACCTCGGTATGGAGAAGACAGTGTGACAAACGACAAAGACTCAGTTGTTTGCTTTAAGCATTCTGGTTTGTGTATTTTGGAGTTGAAGTGTTTCTTTAAGTAAATGTAGTGGACCGTTGGTGACCTAGGTGAAAAATCTGCCAAACTTAGAATTAGAAGAGTGCTGCTTTCTTTGGATTTCATAGGGCATAGGAACAGTGTGTGTGTGTATGTAAGAGAGAGAGAGAGGAGAGAGCAGGGGATGGACTGACAAGATTATTATCCAGTATTGATTTGATAATGTGTGGGCACAGAAGACTACCATAGAGCATTCTCTTGTCCAGTATTAAAACAGTTTCTACTGTAGTATTTGAATCCAGTTTGGCTTCCCATAGTGGTTTGGTGTATTAGTCATGTCATTATGCCAGGCTCCAATTAATTCAGTCTGCAGGACATAAAATTTGAATTGCAAGTATTTATGTGATACATGTAAAGAAAAAAATTCTTTTATGAACTATTGTAGAAGGGTTTTAATGAATTTAGGGTGTTAGTCAGATCATTTAAAAACTGTGATTGTGCATGCTTTAAAACAAATAGTTTATACAACACAACCAGTCATGATATTGATAACCAAAGAGCAGTCATAGTATGACTTTGTCTGTTTATGTATGGCACTTGTTCCTTATCAGTTGATCATGAATGTATGGTTGACAAAAGTGATCAAAAGCAGAAAATTTCTCCATGTTAACCTGTTCCCTGACAGCATCCTGGAGCCATTGAATTCTGTCTTCTGAATAGAACTAACGCCTATCTAGAATCTACTTATGTTTGCTGTACCATACTCCGCAACCACCCCAGCCTGGTTATGTTCATTCATCCAAAGTATCTTGCTAAGACAAACTTCTTTAGTATTCTCACCACTCTAAATATGTCTCCTTTTAAATAGAAAGAAAGAAAAAAAAAAAACACCCACACAGATGAGGCAGCCAGCATAAGACAGAATAACTCAATAAGGAGATGGAAAGAACATGCTGTAAAGAAATCAGCAGCTGGTTTTTTTATTAATCTATACTTAAGGATCCAAGAACGCCAAGATTGATAATTCAAATCTTCCATTTGTTGTACATGGATGAAACCACACATCCGGAAATGCCAGAAACTAGATTTCAACCTTCCTGTTTGTCTGGAGATCATGAAATCAGGAAGAGTCCTGGCCTATATTTTTTTCCCCAAAATGTTTTAGTAAAACTTCATCCTGATTATTCTGTCTGATCCAGGTTTTTTTTGTGTGTTTTTTTTTTCCAAAGTGATCATTCCTTCATTTTGCTGAGAGATATGTGCAAATGCTGCTTTGGCCAATAATCTCGATACTGTTCTATGAGCCTAACAAAGATACATCTGCAATTGATGCCAGTGTTTAGAACAAGTTTCATTTTCACAATGCAGAGGCTTCTTCCTGGTGGTAACCGCCTAATCTTACATTAACTACAATGAAATAGGTTCTTTCTGACACAAATTACTTTCAAACCTGATTCATCAGCATACTTTGGCATAGACTCATCATCCTGTCTCACCGATTTTTTTTTATGTTACTGGGCATGTAAAAAATTTGACACAGCCTGAAATCATTTTGTGCATGGAAGTTAGCAAGAGTTGCGGCTCTTTGGTCAGTCCACAAGTGCAATTAATCTTGTCTTGAGTATTTTCCCAATTTCTTTTTTTAAAGTTTGTCATTTTTCATCCTATTTTTGCCAGTCATTGGAACAAATCTTATAAAATTCATGGGTAAATAGGTCTGTAGTTATATACTCACTTTAAAGAAAAAAAAAAAAGAAAAACAAAGCAAAGAAGAGCAAAGATCAAGATGCTGAAGAATTATCCTTCCTAATTATAAATACAAGTACATTCATTGCGCTTTTATCTTGCCAATTAATATGAGCTGAAAGGCCACTTTAAATGGTCCAGTTGTGATTTCTGGTTCTTTATTGTGTGACAAAGCATCAGTTAGTAAATTTAGTAAGCAAAACGAACAAATATTGTTCGGTCAATATTTTTCAAAACATTTTGTTTATACGACAGGTTTCACCTTGATTTACTTCAGCAAAGCAGTCATTACCACTGATCTTACAACTTAATTTGATCTTATCTTACAACAATTTTTCACGCCTGATGCATGGTAATCAGGAGATTGGCATATCATTGTAACCTAGTATATAATTATTAAGACTTGTATACACATAAGGTTATTAGAACTTGTTTCATGAACAAAAAATCTATTCATTTCACACGACTAGTCATATTAGCTTCCACTTCAAATTAAATTTAGCCCAGAATTTATTAATCTTTATTTTACTAGTAAATCTATTGAAGTGCGTCTGGACTCTTCCCAAGAACTAGAGCATGTGTGGGGTTCAAGGTCTAAATCCAAGTGTCAGTTTAACTGCACAGTTTAAATCTATGAGCCAAGTCACATGCCTGTTGCACCAAGAACCTCCATCCCAGCCACATGCCACTCTTACCCCTTCCCCCAGAGATACACTGTTGCAGGCTGAACTTTCAGCTAGAATAAACAAGACCACACAAGTTTACAGCTGAAGTGGGGAAAAAAGAAGTCTAGTTTTCCATACAAGGGTGTTCTGACACCAGATGCATACATTATTGTCACCACAAAACTAATTCTTTGGTTCAAATTGCAAGCTGTCTTCATAAGTTTTAAAAAGTGGTGAATACAAATAAAAGTCAACAAAAATTATTGCTACCTCTTGGTTTCTTGAATTAAGTGAACTCCATTGCATACAGGTCAGTAGCATTACAGTTTTAATGGTAGTCTTGTGGAGAACATGTTAAAAAGGAGGAAAGGTGCCTCCAAATGCCCACGTTTTACCTATCAAAGATGTAGAAACCTTCAGCTTCAGGGGGCAAAGCCCCCTAACACCCGACAAGGGGCTTTGCCCCTTGACCTCACCAGGCAGGGCCCCCTGGCCTTCCTGCTTTTCATTTTTTCCTGGTTTCATGTGTGGTTGTAACATGAAAATGACTGGGGGTTTTTTTGTAGAATGGAAGTCACACACATGATAAATGTGGCTACTGTTTGAATTCAGGTGTTTTGAAAGCTTCTAGGTTTTCAGTATGTCTCAAAGATGATTTCAAAGTTTAAAAGATTGATTTAGCATTTTGGTTTTAAATGGTTGTACACTTTGAGTTTTTATGGTAATGCAGAAAAGTAGAAATATGTGACATGTGACCCCATTTTTGCAAGTGGTGGTAGCACTAGAATGTCAAAAGGGCGATGCTTGAGTGCATACATGACAACGCTGATTTGATGCGGTGTCAGACCACAGCAATCCATCCGACAACAGCTGTCCAAACATGCAAACCCAACACATTGCCAACACATGCCAACACCCAGTCATTTTGAAATTTACCACCTCCCCTCTGTCCTCTTTCCCTCACTCTGTCTTCACCCATGATTGGGTTGCAGCTACTTGTTTTGAATGTGGCGGCAGCTGAAGGCAAGAACAAAACAAAGAAAATGCAGATTCAGTGTTTTTCCATGGCCTTCTCTCATAGTGGCGTGTTCTCCCCTCTACACAAGTTGGCTGTGTGCCCAGTTGAAGGCTTGCCAACTGCTGTTCTGTTGACAGCTCAAGGCAATAGGGGATGGTCTGTGGTTTGACACCCCCCCCCCCCCCCCCCCCCCACCACCATCACCAGTCTGCCTGCCTGTTTCAGCTGATGTTCACCTTCCTCCCTTTCTCCGCTTCCTCCCTCTTTTTTTTTTTTTCCTAACAATTGTCAGTCTGTCTTTCTTTATTTGTGGTTTTATTTATTCATTTACTCTCTCTTTTTTTTTTTTTTTTTTTCTAAAGCAGAATCTTGGCACTCAGGGTAGTTTTTTGTTGTCACTATTAGTTTGGTTGATCAAGGGGTAGTTGTTTGTTTGGTTTCAGTTTTTGTTTTTTTTGCTTTGAATTGTATGAAAGATGGAAAATGATCAGCGGGATCCCTGTGCAGATGGGGGGGGGGGGGGGGTGGGCTGTGTCAGTTTCAGTACAAATACATGGGTGAAGTCACACGTCCGGAAATGCAGGAAACCAGAATTCAACATCACTGTTTGTCTGGAGATCTTCCAATCACAAAAATATCCAAGTCGATTTTTTTTTCCCCAAACGTTATTGTGCATCCTGTTTACTCTATCTGATCCAGGTTTTTCTTTTCCAAACTGATCGTTCCTTTGTCATTTTGCTGAGAGAATGTGCAGCTGCTGCTTCGGTCAATAGCACGATACTGTTCGTTGAGTCTTGATGTTAAGGTAAGTCTGCGATTGTTGCCAGTGTTCATAACAGGTTTCATTTTTGCATGCCATCACACAGCAGAGGCTTCTTCTGGGTAGTAACTGTCTAATCTTACATTAACTTTGGTGAAATAGGTTCTTCCTGTTACAAATTGCTTTCAAACCTGATTCATCAGCATACTTTGGCCCAGACTTATGCTGTCTTGACGATTTTTTTTTTTTTTTTTTTCCCTAATGTTTCTGGGCATGTCAAAAATTTGACACAGCCCAACGTCATATCACTCACAGAAGTTAGCAAAAGTTGTCACTCTTTGGTTAGATTTCCCCTTCTGTGATTATATTTTTCTTTTTTGCCTTTATTAGGCTGACCCTGGAGAAAGGTCCAGTGACGGGGAGGAAAGACCCACTGACCACAGGGAAAGTCGTGTTGACAGTGGGAAGGACTACAACTTTGGATTCTCTCTTGAGGGCACATAAGACAGTATGGCAAAAGCTTGGCTGTGTCTGGAGTGGCACTGTCTTCATCTCTGTCCGTGGGCAGGGGTGGTTGGGTCTGTGGGGTGTGTTCGACAGCTGGAGGGTGGTGTTATTTGCCGGTGGGCTCTGCAGTCATGAAATACGGGCTGGTACACCCATGGGGATGCTGCTTTAAGGCTGTTATGAGTTGCATCCTGTAGTCTGATTTACCTCTGTTCAGGAGCAGTTATGTCCCTTGATATCTTAATGGAGTGTCCTGCGTGTGCCTGTACCCATCGTCAACACAGCGCAGGCCTCCAAGAGTGGTACAGGGACTGCTCTAAAGGTCGGTGGAGACAGCGTTTCGTTTCTCTAGGTCCTCCCCTGCACCTTCGGGTGTTTATTTTTCACCACGCAAGAATATTGTCTCAAGAATTCTTTTCCTGGATTCTTTTTTTGTTTCTTTTGTTTTGTTTTAAAGTTCATCCCATTTTCGCCTGTCACGGGAACAAAGTTTGGCGCTTTTATCTTGTCTGTCAATGCAAGCTGAAAGGCCACTTCAAATGAACCATTTGTGATTCCTGGTTCTTTATTGTGTGACACAGCACTGGTCGATTAATTTAGTAGACAAAATGACGAAATACTGTTTAATCTATATTTTTCAAAACATACTGTTTATTATATGACAGATTTCAACTGGATATATTTCAGCAAGGCAGCCATGCTCCCTGATCTTGCAACTCGCATTTTTCATGCCTGATTTATGATAATCACAAGATTGGTATATCCTTAAGCTTGTCACCAAAGTATATTAATAATACAACTAATATGTAAGGTTTATTGGAACGTTTTTCGTAAACAGTAAAATGAAAAAAAAATCCATACATTTCTTAGGACTTTTTTTTCCCCAAATTAACTTGTGCCCAGAATTTAATATCTTTTTTTTTTCGGAGTAAATTTATTAAAATTTGTCTGGACTCTTCAGAAACTACACATGTGAGTGGTTCAAGGTTTAAATCCACGTGTCGGGTTATAACTTAACAGTTTTAATCTGTGAGCCAAGTCACAGACCTGTTGCACTAATAATTCCATCCCACCCATATGCTACTCCCATCCCCCTTCCCCTGAGATATAGGGCTGCAGGCTGGATTTTTTGTTGGTATAAACAAGACCACACAAGTTTTCTGTTGAATTGTCAAAAAAACTCTTGTCTTCCATACAAGGGAGTTCTAACACCAGATGCACAAATTCTGGTCACCACCAACTATTTCTCGAGTTCAAACTGCTGTCTTCACACAGTTTCAAAAGTGGTAAATGCAAATCATATTCAACAAAAATCATTGCTGCCGGTTTCTTGAATTAAGTGAACTCCACTCCATACAGGTCAGTAACATTAATAATGTCAGTTTTAATGGTATTCTAGTGTGGATAATGATAGTAAGGAGTTAAGGTGTCTCCTGTTGCCCAGATTTTACCCCGTCAAAGGTGTAGAAACTTTTCAGCTTCAGGGGGCTTTGCCCCCTGACCACCAAAAAGGGGCCCTGCCCCTTCACCCTGCCAGAGGCTGTAGGGCAGCTGCTTGGCTTCCTGCTTTTCATTTTTGCCTGGTTTCACCCATGGAAACAGCAGCCCCCCCCCCCCCCCCCCCCCCCCCATACCTTCTGGGAAATTGTGCTGTGCTTGTAACTTCTTTTTTCTGTCAATCTCTGACTGTAATTTTTTGTTGATCTATATATATATATGTGTGTGTGTGTGTGTTTCTTTTTTTGTGTGTGTGTGTCATTATGCTCGTTTGTTGTGGTACTAACTGGCCCAGCCAGCATTAACTGGAAGAAGGCACAAAATTGATGTGGAACTGGTTTAAAAAAAAAAAAAAAGTATCTTTTTAAAGTGGCATCTGATTTTATATGCAATAAGCAATTTGTGTTAGAATGAAACAAAAAAAAAATTGAGCAGTATTGTATACATATAAAGTAATTGAGAGCATGCATGCACATGCTAAAAAAAAAAAAAAAAAAAAAAAGACAGATCCCTGTTATTTTCATTGGACTGATCAGTTTTTTGTTATGCTGGCAAGGAAATTATGACTCAACTTCATTTTGCATTTTTGTGTTCTCAGGTATTATTAAGGTTTGTGCAGGGGGCAGACAATCAAAACCAAGCGAGTTACTGTATCAAGGTGGCCTAGCTATTGTGTAGATTTCTTCCTGTCCAGTCAGTATCAGGGCCCAGATAGTGAGTGCCACAAGAAGTCTTTTTGTTTTCCTGACGTTGTGAACCATGCCCTGTCTTTGCTCTGGAAACCAGTTTCAGGTCACTGTATGACTTGCCACTGCCAGCTTTTTTGTGTGTGATTGGGGGACTAGGTAGTGGCCACTGTACACACAGTTCAGGCTGGACACATGCAGTCCATTCTGCAGTCCCTGCTTTTCGTAGGATCTTGTCAATGATTTTCTGTTGCTGGGAGTGGGAAACCTGACGTTCTCTGTACGGCTTGGTCTTGTCCTGCATGAGGATGTCTGTAGTTTAGCTTGTGTTGTTTGGTTTTCAGGGGGGGGGTTTTTTTTTTCATATGATCTGGTCAGTTCATGATTTGACATTTTCTGTGTGAGTAGAGGAGGAGGAGGAGGGTGGGTATAGGAGGTGTATTAGAATAGATGTATATTGTTTATCTTTTTTGCTTGGTTGTTTTGCTGACTAGTGACTCTGTGTGTGTGGCACGCCCCTTCCCCACCACCAACCCAACAGGGTGGTTTGCTTATATTAGATGCAGTGTGAACATTGTGAGATCAACTCACTTCACTCTTGACCAGTAGAATCTGAGCAGAAGATTTGCATGCACTCCAAGGTTTTCATGTTACTGACAGAAAGTGAACATTTGTAAGAAAAGCTTGCTTTCTCTCTTGCTGTCTAACCATGCCATGAAAATCTTGGAGTGCATGCAGATGTCTGGTCTGATTGCATTGGTCAAGAGTGAACTGAACTGATCTCACAATGATCAGGATGGGGGATGGCTCACACAACCCCCCACTTCCATCCTAAATAAAGTGAACATTTGCAAGAAAAGTGTGCTTCTCTTTTTCTGTTCTGAACATTTGCAAGAAAAGTTTGCTTCTCTTCTGTTCCCAGAGTGTTCTGTTCTGAGAGTGTCGCTTTGCTTGTGTGCCATCCCCCTCCCCAATCCCCCTCCCCAACCACCACCCTACAAGGTTGTTTCCTTATATAAGAGAGAGTGAACATCATGAGATCAACTCGCTCCACCCCCCTTGACCAATAGGAATCGGAGCAGACATTTGCATGCATTCCAAGATATTCATGCTTTTCATGTCATTCACAGTATGGATAAACAGAAAAAGAACATTTGTGAGAAACCTCACTTCGCTCTTGACCCAATAGAAATACAGCAGACATTTGTATGCATACCAAGATGTTTTTTTTTTCTTTATTTCATTGACAGCATGAATAACAAAAAAAAAAAAAAAAAAAAAGACATGGACAAGTCTGACAGCTCCAACCACAAAGTCGTGTATTTTTTGAGGGAAAACCAGCATTAAACCCATTAAGATTCATCCCACGTACTCTCGCAACAATGAATCATTTCTGTTGACATTTACTGCCAAGTTGTTAAGGAGACGGATAGAGACAAGACAATAAACAAAAGAGAGAAAAAGTGTTGGCATAATGTCATTTAGACAACAGGCTTACCTCTGCCTGGAGGAGTGGCTCACACTGTCATCGTCAAGTCAAAGGCTACAGACATGCGACCTTTCCAAACCAGGCTTCCAACTTTATTCACATGCTGAGCCCTACCACCACCACCACCACCACCACCACCTCCCCTCCTCCTTCCTCATCAATACATCTTGAGAAACATGGGACCGAGCTTACTTAATGAGAAACCAAGCAATAGAAAAGTGAAACGTTTATGGAACAGCCTCCCCAATTGCCATACTCCCCCCCCCCAACACATTCAACAACTCTGTAAAGAGGTCCCCCCCCCCCCCCCCCCCCCCCCCCTGGCCTGAACTTTACCTTTCACTGAAACTGCTAGGTTTCTATCTCAGAGTCCATGAACACACAATTTGTAAAAGGGTCATTCTTGAGCTAAAAGAAAACTGTAGTACTCCTTCCCCTAAAGAAAAAAAAAAAATTTCCTTCCATCCATTCATGATGTGCACACAGATTATACAAAGGGTCATTGTTTTGTTTTTGTTTTTTTTAACTGTAGGAGCAGTGTTAGCTATGCTAAACATTGATATGGGATTCCTCCAGCCTCCAACTCCAGTTAGCCGTCATAAAAAGCCCCTACAACAAATTAAAATCACTCACCTGCAATGAAGAACAAGGCAATGTCAGCCATGCAGACTGATGAAGAACTAGGCAGTGTCGGCCATGCAGACTAACGAAGAACTAGGCAGTATCGGCCGTGCAGACTAACGAAGAACTAGGCAGTGTCGGCCGTGCAGACTAACGAAGAACTAGGCAGTGTCAGTCCGTGCAGACTAATGAAGAACTAGGCAGTGTCAGCCATGCAGACTAATGAAGAACTAGGCAGTATCAGCCGTGCAGACTAATGAACTAGGCAGTGTCAGCCATGAAAACTAATGAACTAGGCATGTCAGCCATGCAGACTAATGAAGAACTAGGCAGTGTCAGCCATGCAGACTCATATGAAGAACTAGGCAGTATCAGCCGTGCAGTGTCAGCCAGCCATGCAGACTGATGAAGAACTAGGCCACTGTCAGCCAATGCAGTGAACATGCGACTTCTCTCGCTCCCCATCCAGTTATAAATGACAAAAGCCACTTTAACACACCAGAATTACTCTGCTAAGAAAGAACTACCATTGGCTTTTGGCAGAAACTGTCTTCCAAAGGGAGGTTATTCAATGGGGGTTTGAATGGAGGCCTTTTATTCAAAACTCCTTGTTTGGGGAAGAGTACTGTCTATAGCCTTGTCACTTCCTCACCAAAATGTAGGCGTCGCCTACACGAGACAAGACTAATCCAGGCTTTGGCGAGGTCTGCATCTTTCCACAAACCACTCCCTTTCTTTTAGCGTCACTGTCACCTTTGTACTTTTCCATCCACGAGTGTGGGAGCCCAGCAGACAGGCATCTGGGCTATTAACAGATCTATTGAAAACAAGCTCGATGAAGCTCATTGTTTCTACATGGTAGATATTGACTTTTTCCCCCCCCCGCCTGTGAAAAACTTGGCCTTTTACTGCTTCTGGGTTACGTTCTGTGCGGCTCTCAGTCCTGTTTGCATCTATTCACATTAGAAAAACATTTACATTAGAGAAAACATTCACATTAGAAAAACGAAAAACCTAGTTTCTTGTATGGGGGAATAAGTTTTTGTGCGCCCTGCAACTTAATGTGGCTAGTGATACTGATGTATAATGATACATGTGCATGTGTGTGTGTGTGTGCGTGCGTACATGAGTGTTCAGTCAAGGTTCACATATATGTTTGTACAATGCAAATGTACTCTTTTTTATGTGTGCTGTGGACCTTTTTTGTGCTGTGGATGGGGTTTTTCATTACTGTATGAATCTATTTTGGTCCATTGCTCATCCTTACCCTCTCTATACTTTCTACCTGTTCTGAGTGGGTGCATGTGTTGAATGAAACCAAAATGTGTGGTAGCTGAGCAAACATTTTGTGTGAATTTCTCAATAAAGGTCAGACTGCATTGTTTGAAACAATTGTCTTATTGCTTTTGGGGAAAGGGAGAAATAACTACAGAGTTAGTATGAGTTGAGGCCATTGTGTAAAACAAGATATGCAGTGTGTGTGTGTGTGTGTGTGCAAGTGTGCATGTGGTCAACTCTATTGTTCTCTGATTAATGTTTTTGATTACATTAATAAATTTATTTTAATTCAGATCTGGTGAGCACCTATGTTTTTTTCCGTACAAAAACAATAACATCCAAACCAAAGCATGCCTGTTCCATCATTATGTATGTGCACAAATGAAGATACTGTAGAATTTAACTTTTTTCCTTCAGTTTTGCGCTTGGAGACATCAGTACTTAAACCCTCATACTAGGACAGTAAACGAAAGCTACCAACCTTCCGTGGCATTTCTGGATAATCCCCTTCCCCCCTCTCCTGGAATGCTGATCTCTGAAAAAATTTTGGACACTGTAAATTTACTATTTTTTCATCCTCACAAAGAGAGGATCATCTTTTTGGGGAAAAAAAAAAAAAAGCTAAAATATCGCTGGGTCCAGTCAACCTGCCCTCAGAGGCTACAGACGAACACATCAACTACACCTGCAGGAGTTTCTACTGCTGCACCCTACCCTCAGAGCACAGACCATGCGGATCCCCACCAATGCCCTGATGTCCTCTGGACTCGACGACTGGTTCTAACCCACCTCGGAGGAAGGAAGACCAGGAACTACAATAAAAGGAAAACATTAACGACCATCACCATTAAACAACAACACCGACCAACCCCACCATGAAGTTATAAGCCAAGGCATCCAAGAGTACCACAAGAACTTGTCCCTAAAAGCATTTGCTGTGAGATGTAAAACTCAATTATACCACAGGCTCAACTCCCCCGGCGCCAGCTGTCTGTGGAAATGATAAACCCCTAGAAGGCCGACAGCTACACTGTACCCTCCCCACAAGGTTTTGCCCCCTGACTAGAAGAATAAGCCTGTTTGTTAAACTGACTCTGTCATAGGACTTCACAGGTTCGGAATCTTTTCCAGCAAGATTTTGCATACATTTTTCTTAACACTTTCACATACTTGCTGTCTGATTAACTGAAACTGTTTATTGCTGTCATTCACCTAACAGTCTGTGCTGTACTTGAAGCACATCAACACACCTAATCTGGGGCAAGCAAGGCACTGAGCTTTTGACATAGTTTTGGGGATAACTTCGTTCGTAAACTCATAAAACAGAAGTGAATATTCACCAAATGCAACAATTTCTGATTCAGCAAGCAAAACATTCGACGATAGAGTCTGACAGCTTAAAATCTCCATGAAATTTGTTTTCTTTCAGTTCCAGAAAGCCAAAGACTGGAATCTGCTGACAAATTTAATGAAACAATCTCAACAGTTGTTATAATCTTCTGGTGAAAGATAAAAGAGAAAAAAAAAAAAAAAAAAAACTCACCAAACTCACTTTTGTCGAATTTTGTTTTGACCTCTTAGCAAAAAATTCGGTATCAGCAATTTTTTTTTCCCCAGCAGAGTTTACAGATGACAAAGGGAACATTCAAATGCATCCCTGAAATTTTTGTCCCTTTTCCATGGACTATGCTCTTGCCTACAGGTTCCAGACTCATTGAGAAATTAATCTCCAAAAGAACTAGTTTTTATATTCATCTGCCTACTACATAGGTCGATTTGTGTGGACAGCTCAATGGTTGAATTTACTTATAAAGCATGTGTGTGCATGCGCAAATGTGGTGTACAGCAAGGAATAAAAGCAACAGCATGTGAGAGTAGATATTTGTTTCTATTGCATTTATGTGAAAGGGCATGTCTGTGTGTGTGTGTGTGTGTGTGTGTGTGTGTGCCTAGGTATGTGTATGGGGGAGAGGGCTTCCATATTTTTGTTCTGGAGGAGAATCGTACTGTGCAAATGACCAACTGAAGGGTTAACTAGATTGGTTTATTCAACTGTTACTGATCTTTTTAATGATACTGTCAGAAGTAAGAAATTCTACAAAGTGATTTGAAAGCCAAGTTCTACTTTTACTGTCAACCATTTCTGAGGACATCTGAAATCTTTAAGCAGTGTCCTCGTAACAGTTTGTAACTGGTACTTTTTTTTTTTGTAATTTATTGACTCAAAAGTGGTTAACAGGGTTGAAAAAGGACAGTTCACAAAATGAACCAACGGCTATGTTGCTCTTTCGACAAGCACGTCGTAGTGAGGATGTAGGGGGTATAGGGACAAGAGAAGGGGGTGGGCGTGATAAGGCTGGTGCATATTTTCGATGTTCCCGAGACATGAAAGGGCATGCGCTGCAAGAGGGTCACAGTGACCTGGTTTACATGCAGGCAGGTCGCCTTTTCCCCCCCCCAGACTGATCTGCCTGCCACTTGTCACGCGCACATTTTCGCCCAGACTTGTTTCAAATGCTAGTCATAATCTGGCGCTGACGTAATAGGTTTTCCACAGTTCGTCGTCTAGTCTTCCCACCCGTCGCCCCACCCACCCCAACCTTCAATCACAGGCACATTATCCCCCCCCCCCTCTCCACCCCTTCTTCTTCTCCTTCACCAACCTTTTCCCTCCCTGTATTTTTTTTGCCCCTACCCCTACCCCCCCCCCCCCCCCCCCCCCCCCCCCCCCCCCCCCCGTATCTTCTCTTTCCTCCGCAGCTCATCGCTTGCACCTCTAGGTTAAGATGGCTGCTGTCTCAAAAGTTTACTGACCTCGATCAGCTCTGCTCTCCTTAGCTATTGCGCAATAGGCACCTGCAGCAGGTAGAGGGCGACTGCAAATCATTCTTTCCAAGCTTTCATTTCTTGCTTTCTTCCTTCCTCCCTACTGATGACCTAGTTCGTGCAGTGGACACTTGTAACAGGAAGAGGGCAATTGCAAATCATTCTTGCCACTCCGCAAGTCCGTTGGAGAACCCTATTAACAGCGGTTGGTAGAGACATCTTCAAGGACTGCCAGTTTGATACCTACTTGTCACTACCCCTTCCGGATATGCGATGCGAATTACTCCCCAATTTCTCTCATACTTCAATATCTAACGCGGAGTATAGCCACATGTGATACCGGAGTTAGCACACTTGAGGAACCCTGGGTAGTTAATCCCAACATTAAAAAATGACCCCAAATTCGCTTAAGGGACAGAATATTCGGCCGACTCATCGCGCAAATCTCACGTAATCAAAGGACGCGAGGAAAGACTAAAATTTCACTGACCCAACTGGATTCTCTCCATCGGGAAAAGAAAAAAAAAAAAACAAAAAAAACAAAAAAAACCGAGTCTCCACCGGGAAAATCATAGAACTTCGCACATTTGAGACCCTTGTGTGCATGTGTCGGCTTTCTCTCAGCAATTACAAGCTCTAGTACAAGTAAACTCGGCAGAACGATAAATACTGATGCAAGACTTCACCATCTATCCCATGCATAAAGATTTCATTCAATGTTGAAAGCTGCAAATATGCAGTTAACGTTTTCAGCAATATTTCCCAATACTAAAAGATCTACAATTTGATCAGCTACGTTTATTATTCTATGCACCGTTATATTTTAGATGTCTTATGGAAATATTGCAAACAATACCAGATTTAATTCTCTCAAAATCAGTTCCGATACCACATTTTTCTGCCAAATGTGTAACACTACGAAAATAACCAAGACAGACAAGATTCCTGCCACTTAGCATCCGCGTGCAAACTGACGCCCCAGTACCTAACCACTTGCACAGTAGGCAGGGTGTGGCTGTGCAGACTGAGTGAATGATTTGGCTTTCTACTTACTGCAACTAACACGAGTAGCATTTGTAAGGCGCGAGCATCAAGACCCCATTCTTCTCCCACTTCTCTAAGCTTTAGGGATAACTTTACAAACAGGCATAGTCCTCATCCAAAAATTGTGTCACCTGGTAACAGCCTGTTTTCCCAAAGCAAAAAGTCACTTTTGCGCTGCAAGAACAACAAAGGGACCTAGAACACATCCCTGTTTAGTATAACACTAGAACTGATGCTAGTGAAGTCTCGCTGTCATCCCTTCAGTGATGGCTGTCTGGCAATCTGTCGGCCAGGAATCTGTGATCCACTAGTGCACACTACTCCTGATGCCACGGTTTTGAAATTGCGAAACGAGAGCAGCTGGCTCTTTATCAAATGCTTTCGTGATATCTATGAAAAGTAATCCTGCCCATCTGCTGTCACATTCTCAGGAAGTTGTTCGACGACTTCCAAGAATCGTGCGTCTTGGAATTTTTTTGTCCACAAGCGATGTGTTGGGGGACACAGGATGTTGTTCAGCGCTAGGTGTGCCACAGTACACCTCACTACCATGTGTTCCAGCACCCTGCAGGAAACCTCACATGTAATCGTCGAGTTCTGAGATTGCCTGGTGTTGCTGAAAAGGTTCCCGGAGACTTCAAAGCCTGGCCCGTCCCCCTGGTCACTTCTGCTGCCGTCTCTGTGGCCCCCCCCCCCCCCCCCCCCCCTTGGCATTCTGAAAGCAAACAAAATGTTTCAGCCGTGAGTTTCTGCATCTTCTGAAATCCAGATAAGAATTTTGCTGTACAAAAATAAAACTGTTCCAAAAAAAAAAGCTCTTTAAAGTGAAAGGCTATAAACTGGGAGAGTTCACTAGAGTATTGATAATTGTTTTTTAAAAAAAAAATAATAGTAATCCACAAAAAAACAAAAAAACCCATGAACCAATCTTGACAGCCGAGCCAAAAATTCTGTAATCAAACGTACCCAGGTCTTCAGACCAACTTTTGAACTCTTGCTTTTTGCAAGTTTGGAGTGAGGGCCATCTCACATGTCCTGTCCTCAGCTTAACGTATGTACGTGCAACGTCGTCTCTTGTGGACTGTGACCTCGTGACCACTGACAGCTCCTATGATACACCGAAAGGGAAGAGGATAAGTATTTCCCCTCCCTTCCCACCAGTCTTTGCTCGTACAGTTCACTCATTACTTCTTGGAATCAGTCACCGCACTCTCTCTCCCTCCTCCCCCTTCCCAGTGAGCCTGTGTGTGTGTGTGTGTGTGTGTGTGTGTGTCCATCCCCCCGCCCCCTTCTTCCCTGTGTGGGTGTGGTATGTGTGGGTATATCTGCACGTGTATTTGTGTGTGCATGAGCCATTTAATGCATAAAGGGCATCGTTTCCGGTAGTGTCGTTTAGATTGGGCGCGTTTTCGTGTCAGCATGGCCTTGAAATGGCTGTACGATTGGTCTTCAAAGCGGTACCTCACGTCGGTCAAACTTGACTTTCCAAGTGTGTGCATTTTACAAGTAAGTGTTTTTTAGCTAATTTGGCCGAAATACTGGGTTTGTACCAGCATGCCCATTCCCGCCTGTGCTTGTTTGCTTCACACAGACTTCACATCTAGCACGTTTGCTCTGCGCTAGTTCATGTTTCCCGTCAGATTTTTAGACATCCTTTAGTTAGCAGAATTGGTGTCTTGCATACAAGCACACGCACGCACGCACGCGCGCGCGCGCGCGCACACACACACACACACACACACACACACACGGAGTGAGAGACACAGAGAAACGGAGCAGAGACAAAGAGAGACAAGCAGACAAAGAGAGACAGACAGACAGAGAGACAGACAGACAGATAGACGGAGACAGAAAGAACCGGAGAGCGAGTACGTGAGGGCCATTTTGTTATTAACATGTTTCATAAGACGAAGACAAAAATACACAGGAGGAGACCGCTTAAGTTGTCTGACATCAGTTGTGGTATGTTAAGAAACAAGCCAGTACACAATCTCATCTCTCTCTCTCTCTCTCTCTCTCTCTCTCTCTCTCTCGCGCGCGCGCGCGCTCACTCACTGTCTGTCTGTCTGTCCCTCTTTCGGCTGGAGTTTGGGACGGGGGTTGCAATGTCGTGGTTATGGACCGGGCAAATTCAGGTTAAGATGCTTGTAGGGCATAAAAACAACTCTTTTTTTTTTTTTGGTTTTTTTTTTTTTTTTTTGACAAGCATAGCGTGCGTGTGGAAAACGTTGGCGACCTATTTAGTTAATGAGAACTGTACACCAAAAGTGTCTGAACTAGATCACTGCCATGAACTTTTCACCCATGGGTTCATTCAAAGGTATTTGTTGGGTAACTGAAGGTAAAGTGGACAGAGAGAATGTTTACTCCACTGGCTGCTGTTTTGTGTAGGTACGCGCGCGCGCGTTTTGTGTATTTGACTCTGTGTGTGTGTGTGTGTGTGTGTGTGTGTGTGTGTGTGTGTGTGATATGAGTGGGACAGAAGGCACCATCTGCCCATGGCCATCTCGCAGGTACTTATCAGAATGGCTTGCCAATCGAACGGCTGCGTAGTTTTGTCATTTTGAACCCAGTATGTGTGTGTGTGTGTGTGTGTGTGTGTGTACATGTGTGTGTGTGTGTGTGTGTGTGTGTGTGTGTGTGCATGTGTGTGTACTGTGTGTGCGTGTGTGAGTGTGATTGACTCTGTGTGCGTGTGTATGTGTGCGCGCGCGCGCACGCGTGTTTGTTTGTTTGTGTGTGTGTGTGTGTTTGTGTGTGTGTGGTGTGTGTGTGTGTGTGTGTGGTGTATGCATGTGTTTTAAACTTACATGTTCGTGTAATATACAAGTGTCTATGATTACATTAGTCAAGACATGAGCATGCCACTTTTTTTTTTATCTTCAAAGATTACAAAAGTTTAAGACGTTTCACTCCCCCCCCCCCCCCCCCCCCCCCCCCCCCCTTTATTTATCCTCCCTCTAAGCCACACGAAGGTTATAAAAACAGTAGGCCAGCTACAATGGCAGATGTTCACAGTCTCAGTGCACACACAGATGATTCGCAGTCTATCCTTTGTGGGTGGGAGCACATGTTCCTGTTGGTAATCACCAGAACCAATTCTTGGATCACATGTAAGCTTTCTATTGTTCCATTTTTGTCCCATGGCCAATCCTTTGACCTTCATCTTCCTGTGCCGCAACATTTATCACACAGGAAATCAGCTACGTGGCACCACTCGTTTTCGTTCAGTCACGGACATTGACAAAACTTTCTCGCTCGGTAGTCGGCTCCCCTCCAGAAAAATAGAGGAGAGCACACCATTGTAACCATGAGCATGCTCCTGAGAAGTTGTGGACGAGAAAGCGAGCACATTCTCAACTGCTGGTTTTAGCGGTTTTTTTTTTTTTTTTTTTTTTTTGTAACGTTTATTTAGACAAACGTTTGTTTATTTGATCACGGGCATGCCAACGTACAAAACGCCAGCACATTTTTTTTGTTGTTGTTGTTTTTTTGTTGTAACGTTTATTTAGACAAACGTTTGTTATTTGATCACGGGCATGCCAACGTACAAACGCCAGCACATTTTTTTTTTGTTTTTGTTTTTTTGTAACGTTTATTTAGACAAACGTTTGTTATTTGATCACGGGCATGCCAACGTACAAACGCCAGCACTTTTTTTTTTTTTGCGTTTATTTAGACAAACGTTTGTTATTTGATCACGGGCATGCCAACGTACAAACGCCAGCACATACGCGCGCAGACGTGCGTCACAGCATTTCGTTACAGTTGTGTCATAACCGTGACAATCGGCCATTTGTTTTTCCGCTGGCAAACGGGGAAACAGCTCAGCTAACTGTTGGGCCCTTGCTGTAAAGCCGTTGCTCTGTCACTGACGATGACAGGTGTCTATTGTTTCACACATTCTGACCGGTTTCGTGAAGTGTACGAACCGTGTGGGGGAAAAAACTAGTCGCCTGACACGAGCTTTGGGGCTGGGGCTGGGGGGGGGGGGGGGGGGGGGGGGGGGGGTGGTGGGAGGTGGTGAGAGGGGTGGTGGTGGACAGGGTCCACCCTCTCCCTCACAACCAAAAAGCCCACAGCTTTCCTTTCATCCTTTTTTTTTTAGCTTAAAAAAATGGCCATTTACAGGACGCCACTTGTCGCCCAGTTCAATATTTAGAGGGCAAAGCAGCCAGTGTGTGTGTGTGTGTGTGTGTGTGTGGTGTGTGTGTGCGTGGTGTGGTGTGTGTGTGTGTGTGGGTGTGTGTGTGTGTGTGTGGTGTGTGTGTGTGACTGTATGTGGTGTGTGTGTGTGTGTAAACAAAACAAACTGCAAACAAAAAAAAAAAAAAAAAAAAAACCCCCACCGAGAACGGAACACCGTGTTGGGAAACCCAAGACTGTGGCGTCAGCAAGTTCGACCCGCAGGCAAACAGTGAACAGACATTTTGCATCTAGCAAACTGACGCTCTCCATCAGCTTAACGGGCACTGCTGGAGCAAACATAATTATGTGGACTTAACCAGCATTCGCCTCCCAGCTCCCCCCCCCCCCCCCCCCCACCCCCTCTCTCTCTTTCCCCGTTTCCTTCCTCCTTGCCTGTATCCTTCCCCCCCCCCCCCCCCCCCCCCCCCCCCCCCCCCCCCCCCCCCCCCTAACAGATCAGTCAGTCCTATTAAGCAGGCTGACGGTGACGTGACAGGAGAAGAAGTAACCTGCAGGAACAAAGTTCTGCGAAAGCGACGAAAAACAGCAAGGCTTGGCAACGCGTTCAGCCAGAACTAGCATGTCCTGTCTTCCCCTACCCTTTTTTTTTCTTTTTTTTTTTTTACCCTGCTCTTTGACAACCTTCAACGTCCTCCGAGAGAACGGTGGGTAGGGTGAAATGTGGGTGGACTGATGGCGCGTGGTGGTACAGCGTTGACAATGCGCCCTCCTCAAAGCTGAATTAAACATTTCTGCCTTTGCTTGAATGCACCAAGACGTAAAATGCACCCAGGTATGCCAATGCACCCAGACTGTAAACTGGTATGTCAGTGCGCCAAGACTGTAAACTGGTATGTCGATGCGCCAAGACTGTAAACTGGTATGTCCTCCTGTGGAAGGACCGTGGCCAGTAAAGCAGCAAAGGAGAGAAAATGAGCACTGCCAGAAGTTGGGGTCTCCAACAATTCCTCCCTCCAACAACCACTTGGGTTACAAATGTCACAGTCCCACGGGTTCAGCTGAACGGGCAGGGAACGATTCATTGAGAGCAAACATAATTATGGCCTCCAATGTCTTTTATTAATTTATCTGAACTGCATCAGATACTTACTTACTGCTGGCTGGACAGAGAGGCTTTGGGAGCAGTCAAAAATCGGAGTCCACAAGTGGTTTCATAACTCACCATCGTCTGGTCCACGGCTACAGGGTACATTTGCATGCAGGCCCTTCTGCTGCTGTGGAAACGACTGTTCTTTACTTGTGGAAAACTAACTCTATCCACAGACGTAGATGGTGCAGGATAAGTATTTCGCCTCGTTTTCCCCCACTGTTTGCCTTTGCTTTAGTCACCGACTTCTTTCTGGATTCAACAGTCACCTCGCGCCATAGGAGACGATTCACCTGGCTGAGCTTTCAGGTAACCATGTATGCCAGCTTGTTGTCCGCCGTTCTGCAAGCTTGGTCCACTCCCTGCATGTCACCTGTACCCACGAAGCACAAATTACAACTCTGTGTGTGCCTCAAACTCCACAGTTTTTGACCCTGTCGGCAGCCAGGTTTAGCAGACAGACATCCACCTCGTGAAGAGGTGGACAAAGAGCCGATCACACATCACCAAGGTGTGGTGAATGCATTCAACATGCATGGATCTGTCACGAATCAACATCCCCAACACCATTCAACGCGCATCTTCCCCCCCCCCCCCCCCCCCCCCCCCCCCCTCTCCCTCTCTCTCTCTCTCTCTCTCTCTCTCACACACACACACACATTCATTCCTTGGCGCTCCACAAGTTGGAAATAAGATTTTATGAAAAATGAGATTTGAAAGATTGTTGTCTTTAGTCCAAACCGGATCACGCCACACTGCATGTGTGGAGAAGTCCCTGCCTCTTTTCAGATGACTAACCCCTCCCCTTCTGTTTTTCGTAATAAAATTCAACTGGCTGTCTTGTTCCTCTGACAACCTGTCAGACACCAGGAACAAACCCCACAAATTCACAGACCCAGCTTAGACCATAAGACTGAAAGCAGTCCTTTCCAGCGCACACGGTTCAACACCGGTGTACACCAGAGAGAGAGAGAGAGAGAGAGAGAGAGAGAGAGAGAGGAGGGGGGGGGATGTCTGTCTCTCTTACTCTGAGATCCTGAGTCACGTTTCACTGACTGACCCAGCAGAAGAACCTTGAGACCATGTCATCCACAACAACCGGCCCAGCATAGGAACAGGAATTCATGCCACCATGTGGCCAAGTGGGCAGTCGACTGACCAGCAGGCTTAAGTCCGGCGATGATTTCAACAAACAGGAGAAAAATCCGGTAATCTCTCCAGTCGGGCAATCCTCACCTAAGTCGTGGAACTCCCTGCTGGAGTGAAACCTTCAGAGCCTGTGGACAAAAGCGACCCCAAGCCTGGGTTTGGTGAGGATAAATTATAGAGAACAAAGCAGCCGTGTGCGGCCCGACTGAATCATTTAAAAAATGCTAAATATTTTGTGTTTTGTTCTTGCGTACAGAAGTAAAGTTTTGTGTATGAAACTGCACCTAACTTGTGTCAGTCTATTTGTTGTTCATTCATCATTTCATCTTCGATCCTATTTCTTAATTGTCACTCGAAGCACAAGCACTTTTATAATCTCTGCCATTTGTGTTAAATGCAGCCACAACAGTTTTATGCAAACTACGCGACATGCGTAATACCAATTTGGGAACAGCAGTACCAGGTTCACTGACACAATAACAACTGAGCTGAGAACAATTGTGCAAACCGAACAGTAGACGGCAACAAGCAGGAAGGAACACACGCTGAAAACAGGAACAGGCCTCACAGAGATTAAGACCATCAACTGAATCTCTTCACAGAAAACCCACAACTCTGAAATAGCCTCCCATCGACAGAACAAACAGGAACAGGTCATCAAAGTCCGCCTGTGGACAGCCACAACGGACTCAACTACCACTAGCACGTGAACCACGTTTTCCTGCTTGTGGCGTCCTGCCTCCGGTGGAGAAGCACAGCACAACAGACCGCGGAGCCCATGCTTCACGTCAGGGCTGACAAAGGAGACGTGGCCAGTACCCACCACCCTGCAGGAGAAGCTGCATTGGTCTATGGAGGCAGCTCTAAAAAGAAACACCCATTTCTTACACTTCGGGACCTGTGTCTGAGTTGGGATGGTGTTAGAGAAGACAACTGGGCAGCACAGGTCGCAACAAGTATTGGGAACAGTAACGCAAGTGGAATAACAATATCGAAACAAGTAAGGAGCAATCGTGCCGGCTGTAGGATATAATCTACGCACGTACGGGAATCTGAATCCGACCTAGTCATGTTCTTACCTCACGCACCCCCCCCCCCCCCCCCCCCCCCCCCCCCCCCCCCCCCCATTTCCCCATACACTCATCTCCTTCTCCCCATCTTATCTTCTATCTTCCATTCACGACACTGCAGTGGTGTAAGTATTACTCCCATAGTGCATCAGACAAACATGCATTTTTCCTACATATAAAAGCCTGTACAAAAAAAAAAAAGGTAAAAAGAATGCACTTGTCTTAAAACAGCGAATCACGCACTTACGAAATAGATAGGCACCATACCTATGTGGTAAAAGAGCACAATGTAAATGTGACTGAGCACTTTACCAAGCTGAACTTGATTGGGTTCCTCACTTGTCACGTGATCAGGAATGTTAATGAGACTGCCAACGTTTGCACTTGCTTTTGCAATTCTGATGCTCATTTCACCGTCGATGGTGACGGTTCAGGGACAGTGTGCTGACAAGATAGACGAATTTACACACTACAACGAGTCTCACACCATCAATTGTGATGTTAGGCTCATCGTAGGGTCTGTCTGGTGCGAGTGGATGCAGAAACTTCCGTCTTCTTTGTATTCATGGCGAGACCAAAGTTGGTGCAGGCTACGGAAAACTTGTTGATGCTGGAGTGCATGAGAGTTTCTGAGCCAGTATTGAGAGCGCAGTCGTCAGCAAACAGGAAGTCTCTGATGATGTCTGTTATAACCTTAGATTTTACCTGCCGCCTTTTGAGGTTAAAACGGCTTTCCGTCTTTGAAAACATAAGTTGTAAGGCTCCGCCGAAAAACGTGACAAACTAATCACAAGACGTCGTTTGTTTACGTTTTTCGGCGGAGCCTTACAAATTATTTTTCAAATTAGTTTAGATTTCTGCCTGCAGTCACCTCACTTACCAACTAGATCTGGCTTTCCATCTGGTCTGAAATGGATGTCGATGCCTAAGTCTCCTTCTCTGAAAGCGTCAGTCAGCAGCTCTGCAAAGAACATGATGCTGAACAGAGTGGGTGCTAAAACACAGCCTGCTTTACGCCATTTGTGACAGAATGGGCGAGATATCTCTCCGTTGTCTGGATTCAGGCCTGCATGCCGTCATGGAATAGAGATGAATTTCGGTGGGCATCCATATTTGGCCATGATCATCCACAGGTCCTCTCTCTTGACAGTATCGATGGCCTTGGTCAGGTCGACATAGGTGGAGAACAGATCGGCATTTTGTTCCTGACATTTTTCTTGGATCTTTCTTGCAGCAAATACCATACAATGGTACCCCTGCCTTTTCTGAAGCTGCACTGGCTCCCTAGCAAAAGTTCTTGCCCAAGGTGTGTTACAAGGCGTTTCAGCAGAATCCTGGCAAGTTTCTTGCCTGCTATAGAAATGAAGGATATGCCTTGGTGTTGTCATAAGCCTAAATGGTCCCTTTGCGCTTGGTCAAATAGACGTTGGATATATCTCTGAACTCCTGAGGGATCGTCTCCTCCTGCCACATCAGAAGAAACCTATGCCAAAGCTTTTCAGTCTGAGCGTTGCCACCTTCTTTGTAGGCCTGAGCTGGTATGGGGTCTGAGCATGGAGCTATACCACTGAACAGCAACATATCGTTTTCAAATGGAGTAGCACTAAGTAGTCGGTGTATGTAAGCAGTCAACTATAGTGCAGACTGAGTAACACATGTAGCAATAATCAGCGAACTTGTGTGAAGGGTGAAATAATATGTGTACCAATCAGTAGTGAAATGTAGAGCAGGGTAAATGCATACATATAGCAGCAATTACTAGTTAGGCACAGGCCGAACATGCTGCTGTAACCAGTGAATTACAGGGGCAGAGTGAACTGTACATGCAGCAATACGCTCTGAATAAAACACTATGAACAATACGTGTGGCGCGGCGATAAGTAGCCAACCATAAGCGTAGGCTGAACGGTCCTACACTTATGCAGCAACTGGCATATTGGGAACAATGGCTGTAGACTTGTAACAGCCCCCATCCCACCCCCCACCCCGGGTCGGTCTTTTGTGACAAACGCGGCGGACTCAAGGTCGTCTGGTCTATTTTCGCTGCTGAGCTAGAGTGGGCACGTTTTACTTCCCTGCAGTTTGACGTGTTTGTGTGTGTGCCTACTTCTGGCCTCCCTGCGGAGACGTTAGGAGAATGAGGGGGTAAAAATCAATGCTGCGTCAACACTTTCTTTGTTCTCGTTAAAACGCTTCTTCTTCTTTTCTTTTTTTTTAAACCACTGGATGATAAGACAAGAGCATCGGTTCTGACGTACGTGTCTGGCCTAGATGGAACACACACACGGATATAAATGGATGGAGAGAGAGAGAGAGAGAGAGAGAGAGAGAATGTCATTTGTGCGTGCGTGTGACATATGTACAATCTCTCTCTCTCTCTCTCTCTCTCTCTCTCTCACACACACACACACACACACTCACGGGGAGGTCAAAATCTGTCCCTATATGTATGTGTGCCTTGTGCACGTACGTCGTGTGTGTTAAGAGATTACAGGTGGGTTAACGGGGCATGGAGGAGGGAGGGCGAGGGCGGCATGCTATGTACGTGGCACAGTGTCAACAAATATTCACCTTCTGTCTCGGAGCTCCGATATTTGCGGAGCGCTAAAAGTGCGCGTGTTGTCAAAAAGGTCGACACTGTGACTGCCTTACCTGACAACGAAAACAAAAGTACTCTGTGTGCCCCTTTTCCTTGCACGTGCATCGACGCGCGCGCGCGTTTGAAAACATGCGCACGCGCACGCACGCATGCACAAACACACGTGCGCACAGACACATGCACGAACGTACGCACGTATACACACTCAGACACACACACACGCACGCAAGCACGCGCGCGCGCACGCACACACACTCCCTCCCTCCCTCCCTCTCTCTCTCTCTCTTTCATGCTACGCCCTTTATTTAGCCTCTTTCACCTGCCTCTGCAAGCGACGAGCTCCGAACAGAAAGCAAATCGAATCAACCCCGAGAACAAGAACCCCTTCAGCTCAAAGGCCTGCCTTCTTTGAACTGAATGGGCAAAGTAGCGCTGTTCAGTTTCCTAATCCCCCCCCCCCCCTCTCTCCCCCCCTCTCTCTCTCTCTCTCCCCCCCCCCCCCCCTCTCTCTCTCTCTCTCTCTCTGTGCCTTCTTTGAACTGACCGGGGAAAATAGCGCTGTTAAATTCTCTAATACTCTGTGTGTGTGTGTGTGTGTGTGTGTGTGTGTGTGTGTGTGGCTTGTAGTTGTACCGTCGGCTGTCTAAAACTATCAATAAAACAACAAACCTACCTACATAGTTAAACAAAACAACAACTTTGGGGGAAGTTAGGGGTCTAGGGGGGCAGTAAAGAGAAAAAAAACAACAAAAACACCGCCGGGACAGAAACGAGTGAAAAGATGAAAGGTTTCCTGAAGCTCAAGACCCCCCCCCCCCCCCCCCTCCTCACCCCCTACCCCGACATTCTCTTTTACCCCACTCCCCTTATCCCAACCTACCTCACCCCCACTGCTCTTCCCTCCCTACGTACTGCACTCGCTCTGTTCTGTCCTATCACGACTGCACACGCACATTATTACATGCCCTTTGGAAGCTTTATACGAGCTGTGGATTGTGTCAGAGCCTCAGTGCTGATACAGCGAAACCTGCGTTGCAGGTGGACCACAGCCTCTGTGTGTATGTGTGTGTGTGTGTGTGTGTGTGTGTGTGTGTGTGTGTGTGTGTGTGTGTGTGTGCTCGTGCATACGTGCGCGTGCGTTTGTGTGTGTGTGTGTGTGTGTGTGTGTGTGTGTGTGTGTGCGTGTGTGTGTGTGTGCGCGCGCGCGCGCGCGATTGTGCGTGCGTGAGTGTATTTGCGTGCTCGCGGTGTGTGTGTGCGCGCGCGCACATTGTGCATGTGTTTGTGTGTGCGCGCGCGCGCGCGTGTCTGTGTGTGCGTGCGTAAGTTCTCGCGTCGCAGTATCGTGCTTATCTTGCAGACTGATGGAGACGGGCAATGCTCACGTCAGCAAAGAGCGGAGCAGTCGCAGGGTGCAAACTTAATCTGTTCTGTTCGAGTACACACACGCAAACACACACACACACACACAGAGAGAGAGAGAGAGAGAGAGAGAGAGAGAGAGAGAGAGAGAGAGAGTTTTTCAGCACTATTTATAGCCGAATCAGGTTATATTTCTTCGTTTGAATAGGCCTTTCACCTTTCCTCTTATCTCTCTACTCTCTGCCTACCGTCAGCGCTTTTTGTAACCACCCCTTCCCCCCATCTCTCACACATACACACACAGACACACGTGCACACGCGCGCGCGCGCAGACACACACACGCACAGAAATCCTTCAGAAGTATTTAGAGCAAAAGATAATGTTGCATTTCTCCTCTTGAGTAGGCTCCCTTCACCTACACACACACACACACACACACACACACGTCTACGCACAGTGTCACTCAGTCACTCGCTCACTACCGTCAGCGCTATTCATAGCACAGTCAGGCGATGTGTATCTCCATTTGAATAGGCTGTTTCCTCTCCCCTTCCCACACACACACGCGCGCGCGCGCGCCTCTGCTACCACTACTGAAACAACCGCATGAACTCACGCGCGCGCGCACGCACGCACGCGCACACACACACACACACACACACACACACACACACACACAGAAAGAGAGAGAGAGAGCACACAATTTGTAACATTTTTGAAACGTTACCTCCACCCCCCCCCCTTTTTTTTTCCCTTTAATCAACTCCTGTGAAAGTGGTTGCCCAAAACAGAAATATGACAAATGGAAAACAGTTCAAGCAAACCTGTGCGTTTGTAGACAACAGAATCATACAACGCACTGGTTCGACCTTTGTGCTGGAGAATGGGACAATTGCACGACACCTGCGACTTCGCTTTGTATCGACACTCCGGCACAAAGCGACGTGGGAATAAGACCAAGACTGCCATCGTGTCGCAAACAACACACGGGATCAACATCTGGTATCTTTAAAAGCCGACTAACCGGCAAACGGGGTCACTTTAACCTAACCTCTTAACTGTTTCATGTGCCGACTCGACACTAAATCACCCCCCCCCCCCCCCCCCCCCCCCCCCCCCCCCCCCCCCCCCTCCACATACACACACACACTATGCATGTGTGGAAACAAGCTCCTTGTCTGCGCAGTTCATCCGCGTTCCTTTGTTACCACGGAAAGGCGATAGTTTCTCTATGAGGATTTTGTGGCCCCCCCCCCCCCCCCCTTCCCCCCTCCTCCTGCACCACTAGCCATGTTGGCATGCATATCAAAGTGTGATTATTCTAACCAACGATAGTACGCCCTGCGGAGGGTGTACTGTCTTAATTCTAACCCCGGACACTGCGGTAACCGGGCATTCCTAATCGGGACATTTACAGCCTCAATATATGAACCCTTTATCATAAGATTGTGTTTGTGTGTGTGTATGCATGCGTGTATGTGTGTGTGTGTGTGTGTGTGTGTGTGTGTGTAGATTTAAAAGTTCCCGAAAAATCGCACTGATGATCTGGCAATGCAGAAGACAAAGAAATCATTGATATACCAGTCTCCGCGTATTCAACCAACAGCGCAATTCATGTCAACTCTATTTGCAATTTTCCATTTCAGACAACTGACAATTTTCCATGTGGCAAGATTTCCTCTTTCATTTTTCCCAGTTATTTACTCGCTTTCAACCCCGCATGTTATTTTCTCCTGAGAACCCCCATTGTTACTGGAACATGACACGGCGAGGGATGCGGGATGAAAAGCAATTTCTATAGAATGAAACATACAATGTTTTATTTTGGGGGAAACGTTCGCCCCCCCCCCCCCCCCCCCCCCCCCCCCCCTCCCCCCCTCTCGTCGACTCCCACATCAAGAAACATGTCAATGCAGAATGAAAAGATAACCTGAGTCGGTGTTACAACTGGAAAAGGAATGCATTATTCAGAAGAACCCATCTATTTTCTCATAATTAGTCAATCCTGTGGGGAGGAGGGGGGGGGGGGGGGGGGGGAGCGAGGGGGGTACAACCCAACTCATAGCCCTCTGGGCCTTTTCAAATGTAGTGTATGTGTATGTTCTCTATTACATATATTTGTTGTATGATGGAACGTTATAGGATTTAGCTTTTGTAGTGATACGTGAAAAATAAGTGAATGTCATACTCGTAAGATTAGGATTCGTTAGTTATTGTAGTAGTAGTATTTGTAGTTGGGTGTAAGTGTGCTGTTGTATATGAGAAGGGTGAATGTATGGGTGTAAGGTGTGCTTGTTGTATATGAGAAGGGTGAATGCTGTATGATTTTGTAAAGCCCTTGGAGAAATTCGTTTGATTATTATATAAGAAACCATTATTATTATTATATTTTAAAAAAAGGCTATATATTCACAATGACCCCCTGCAAAGGACGATAATCTATAGACTGAAAGACGCTTTCTTTTTCTTTTACCTTCTCATTGTACTTCTTTCCGTAAGTAAGTTATTTCCTCTTACGGGGATAAAGTTGGGTATTGCCACAATAGCAAAAGCCTGTTTGTTTTCAACGATGCAAGTCTCGTTGTCCTGCTTTGTGGAGTGTACGCTAAGCGAGGGGTGAAGGAAAGTAAAATCTCTCCGTTTCGGGTACAGTCCAGCTCATCTTCTCCTACCTTTGAAGTGTGAACGTTGAGTGGGGGGGGGGGGGGGGGGGGGGGGGATAAAGTGAAATCTCTCCGTTTCAGGTAAATTTCACTCTCTGGCCAAGTTGACAGGATGGGTAGAGCGGGTGGAAAAAGAGGGGCATCTTTCAGGTGTTCATCATTTTTTAACCTGACTTCACCAACACGAATGAAGATTACACTCTATCCACTTTGCCGTCTAAATTTAGTGTTTCTTACCTGTCCTATGGAGTCATCGCTCGATGAACAAACGAAGGAGGTTTCGGCTTCCATGCCCGTCCACTGCTGTACTTCTTGCAACATCCACACGAAGTCCGCTCAGATGAACTGTAAAAGTTGCATTTTTGTCCGCTTTCAAAACGGGCCACGCTCAATATCTTGCTGTCGAATTTTCTTTACAGTTCAGCCAAATGACCTTCAAATCTTCTTCTGCACACACCATTTTGGAGTCACCCGCGCGCAACTTCTCCAGCCAATGACAACGAGGGTGACTGAATTCGCCGACTCGCTTGGCCCGAACTTGATCTTCATGTTTACAAGCACAAGATAAAATGATGGCAAAATATAGACAAAGGTTAACAAACAATCTGAAGTTTGAATTCTGCTACTTTTAGCATCAACTTCGATGCAAACAAAACGAACGCTGTCTTTAAGGTCAAGAGGTCAAAAAGAAAATCCTTTCTAACGATGTACAGCCATTTTTCTTTTTCGTTCCCAAACACCAGAAACAGCGACACGTTCTCCGATTGGTTGGTTGTTGGAGCGCTCTGTCTCTTCGCTCTCGGACTGCCAACAGTTCACAACAGCTGAAGGCCAACAGAAAAAAGGCATTTTCACGAGCAACGCGTGTTGTTTGGATTACGCACAAGGCAGCGCCCGAAACATGCATCCATGTCGCGCTCCACAGCCAATTCTTTAAAAAAAAAAAAAAAAAAAAAAAAAAAAAAAAGCGCTGACATTTTAATTCGAATCTGATTATGGTTTCGACGCCAATTTGGTGATAAAGACAACAACAACAATAACGGTGGTGATCATTATCATAGTACAGTTCGACTATACTGTCAGTAAATGGCTAATATTACATTTAGACGCCTTCTTATTTATCCCCCCCCCCCCCCCCCCCCCCCTCCTTTTCCCTCACTCCCCTTAACTTTTTTTTTAATCTTCGGTGAGACATTTTTTCATAACGGCAGCGGAAATTGTTTGCCTAAAACTTGTTTTCCCCGCGGCTTTTTGTTTGTTCCAAATCATCAGATGATCACAGCATTTTATGTCATAGTCCAACATCGACGAAACTTCTTTTTTTTCTTTTTCTTTTCTTTTTTTTTTCTGGTGGGCGGGGGGGGGTGGGGTTAATTAATGTTCTAATCGCAAGAACAGTACCCGAACTAGCAAAACAAGAAAACAAACTGTACTAATTTACTAACTGAACACATTCAACCACTGTCAACAAGACCAGGAAACAAACTGCACATAATCTATTGATTTAAAGAATGCATACCAATTAAAAGCGCCAGCAAACAAATATTCATTTAAAAACTGAACAAATCCCAACCCAACTAAACAAAAACACACAAACAAAATTAATTGAACCGATGATTATTTTCGTATTAAAAGTTTTAATGATCATAGAACATGCGCGTGCGCGTGCACACACACACACACACACACACACACACACACACACACACACACACACACTCATTCACTCACTCACTCACTCTCACACACACACATACATTCACTTACACACACACACACACACACACACACACACACACACACACACACACACACACACACACACACACACTCGCGCGCGCGCGCTAATAATGGTAAACACAAAAACAAACAAGAACAACAAACCTAACCGAAAAGCGAGCTGTTGTTTCTCCCATCAGCTATCAATCAAACAAACGTGAAAATACATTCTTTGAGAAAAGGACGCAAATTCTGCGCGCTTATGCCACCCTCCCGAGCAGATGAAAATTGCGTCTGCTCTTGGATACTGATCTGCACACTTTCGAACACTCTTCCCTAGTCTTCCCAATCTTCATAGTGTCTTTCCTCTCTTGCTTCCAGATGGAGAGAACACTTTTTCATAGCTTTCTGTAATGCCTGCCTTTTCCTCCCGATGGAGACAGGTGGAGGGTAATATTTTCAGTGTTTTTTTTTTTTTGTTTTTTTTTTTTACAGTATCTACCATTCCCTGTTTCCAGACGGAGACATAAGGGGAAGTGGGGTGGGGGGGAGGGGAGGGGGGAGAGCTCTTTCCAGTGCTTCACATGGTGTCTCTACATTTCCTGTTTCCAGATGGACGCAAATGGACCGAACTCTTCTCGGGGCTTTATCCAGTGTCTGGAAAACGAATAAGAGGTCGACCAAGGAACGCCTGGCGCAGGGACCTGGACGCAGACATCAGGAACATGGGGATGACTTGGAACCAGCTGGAGAAAAGAGCCCAGGACAGAGATGCCTGGGGGTCCTTGGTTGACGGCCTGTACCCCAGGAGGGGTAATAGGCGATGATGATGATGATGATGATGATGATGATGATGATGATGATGATGATGATGATGATGATCCACAGTGTCTGCCTTCCCTTTTCCGCCAGATGAAGGCATATGGAGGAAACTGTTTTCAGTGATTTACATGTTTAGAGAGAACTCTTTGCAGCACTTTACACAGTGTCTACCTTTCCTGTTTCCACATTGAGGGAAGTCTTGTCAGTGCTTCATACAATGTCTACCTGTCCTGTTTCCTGACGGACACAGATTAACAGAATTCTTTTCAGTGCTTTACACAATGTCTACCTGTCCTGTTTCCTGACGGACACAGATTAACATAATTCTTTTCAGTGCTTTACACAATGTCTACCTTTCCTGTTTCCTGACGGAGACAGATGTATGGAATTCTTTCCAGTGTTGTACACAGTGTCTACCTTTCCTGTTTCCTGGCGGAGAGAGATGAACGGAATTCTTTTTATAGAGCTTTACATATAATTTCTTTTGATAGAGCTTACATAGTGGCTTTGCTGTTTCCTGACGGAGACAGATGACGGAATTCTTTTTATAGAGCTTTACATAATGTCTTCCTTTGCTGTTTCCTGACGGAGACAGATGAACGGTCTACCTTTGCTGTTTCCTGACGGAGACAGATGAATGGAATTCTTTTTATAGAGCTTTACACATAATGTCTTCCTTTGCTGTTTCCTGACGGAGACAGATGAACGGAATTCTTTTTATAGAGCTTTACATAATGTCTACCTTTGCTGTTTCCTGACGGGGACAGATGAACAGAATTCTTTTCAATGCTTTTCATAATGTCTACCTTTCCTGTTCCCTGACGGAGACAGATGAATGGAATTCTTTTCAGTGCTTTACACAATGTTTACCTTTCCTGTTTCCTGACGGAGACAGATGTAGGGCATTCTTTTTTTATATATTTATTTATAGAGCTTTACATAGTGTCTGCCCTCCCTGTTTCCAGATGGGGGAGATAGAGGGAAACCTATGGCATCATACTAGCGTCTGAAGGCGATAACAGCTGTTTTCATAAAGAGAACATTTCACTACTGTATGGATGTGAAACGTGGACACTGTATCGACAGTACATCAAGCAGCTAGAACAGTTCTTTTCGTGATCATTACACGTGATTATGGGCATTCGCTGGCAGGACAAAGTCACAAACCAAGAGGTGTTGGACAAAGCTGGCTTGACAAGCATTGAATCATTGTTGCTGAAGGTTCAGCTACGCTGAACTGGACACGTCATCAGAATGGACGACAGCCGCCTCCCCAGACGACTGATGTATGGTGAGCTCAAGGAAGGCTCAGGCAGACAGGGAAGGCCCAAACTGAGATACAAAGACACCCGTAAGAGCGATCTCAGATGGTGCGGCATCCAGCTTTGCGAGCTTGAAACCCTTGCTGCTGACAGATCATCTTGGAGGTCCCTCACCTTCAAAACAACAGCTGCCTTCGAAGAGGACAGAAGACTGCGTCTCCCCGTTGCAAGGGACAGACGACACAGGGCCTCGTCCTCCTCAGTCCCAAACTCAGACCATCGATGTGTCATCTGTGGGCACCTGTGTGCTTCCAGCTTCGGGCTGCGGAGTCACATGCGCCGTCATCGTCATCGCTGAGTACACAGACCATCGTCTTCGTCGGCTCCCGATGGACTGCTACTATGGTCTTACAGAGAAATAGCGAGAAGAGGGGAAAACAGTTATCATACGGATGATCACAACTATCTTCTTTGGGATCACAACTTTTCCTCATGTTTTCCTATAGATAATAACGATTTATACCTGAGGATCACAATCATTTTCCCTATTTTCCTTGGGATAATAACTATTACCCTTGTTTTTTACCGCGAGAAGAGCGTCGTTAACACGGGAAGCAACTAAGACCGCTCTTTACCATGTAAAGAGCCAACGAAGCCGGCAAACTATGGAAAATAGTTGTGATGTCAAGGATCATAACCGCTTTTTTTCTCTCGTCGTTTTCCTGTGGGATAATTAACATTCTTCCAGCGAAAATAGGGAAAGTATTAGCGATTTTAGGCATAACACTGGTAAAAACTTTTCCTCAGGACTAAAAGGGGGGAACCACCGTCGTGATCCTTGGCGAAAACAGGGAAATGAGCTATTATCTGAAAGTGAACACAGTTGTGATCCTCAATGATAACAACTGGACCCTGTTTTCCCTTAAGAATAATGACCGTTTTCCTTGCGGGGGAGGGGGGGGGGGGGGGGGGGGGTGACTTTCAC
>JADBJO010001782.1:176309-191309 GCA_016801955.1 Conus betulinus | reverse complement strand
ACCATCTGGTATGAAGGACGAAGTTTCTTGTGCGACCGATTTTATCGTTGGCTTTGTTCAGAAAGCCGATGGCGTTTCTTGCGTTACTGTGGAGAGATTTAAAAAAATGCTTTGCCGATCGTATGACGAAGAAATACCGGCATCATTGGCACCCTCAAAAACCTCAGCGAGGGAGTGCCTATCGATCAATCGTCATCGATCACGACAGCGTCGATCCTCTCATCACTGCAGCCTTTCAAGACGTATCCTTGGACTCTGAGTGTATGGTAAACGTCATGAGAAAACTTCCCAGAGAACTAACTCTGTGGATTGATCCTAACGAAGTGTCCTACAGGTTTGGTGACCATGGCAGCGTCGGGATCTTGTACTCCCATTCTCCGGCAGAAGCGACCTCAGATTACGAGTCCGAAGCCAGTTCGGCCACCAGCTCACCTTGCAGCACACCCCCACGAAGTCCATACGAATATCGGCAGCAGTCGGTTCATTCCATCCACCACTATCAGTGCGGACGCGAGGCTTTATTCAGCTCCCCGTTCCCAGCAAACCGGTATTATTACAACCCCGGGATGGAGACAACGGTGGCGTAGCCAGTCAAGTGAAGGCAGCTTGGACTTTTCCTTTCTTTCTTTAATTTTGTGAATGCCATATTATTTACTGATGTATCGTGGAAGGATGTGGCAATGCGAGAAACCATCCTGAGCACACCCCCACCCCATATTTCTTTTTTTTACTCTCCCTTGACAAGTTATTTTCTTTCTTTTTTTTTTCTGTTTTTCATTTTATGCCTGCGAGGACCAAAACTACACCGTCAGTATTCACTGCCCAGAATACAACTAGTGCAGGCTGTGTGTGTATATCCAGTGCAGTTTGTGCAGAGAGCCTGTATGTGCCGATTCTTGTGTCGGATTCAAGACTTGCCATTGCTGTGTTCAAGGACTCGCCTCATATCAGATCAGCTGCGATGTGGTTATTGAAAAAAAAAAAAAAAAAAAAGTACCACATGTGTCCAGCAGCGTCTCAGGCTGATTTGTACCATGATCGTCAATGTCGAATGTACCGAGTTTGAGATGTGCAGAGCGCAGGAGTGATGTACGTGTTTTATCTGGTCTTTGAATGACAGATCTGTGCAGAGATTACTATTTTGTCAAGATTGCTTTCTGCTTGTTAAAAAAAAACGGATGGAATATTGATAGAGTAAGGAGAGATGGATGTAACTGTAAGTACAATTGCCCAAATCAAGTCAAATATGCAAATGATATGTGATATTTTTTTTTTTGAAAATTTATTCTCATTGATCATATAAGTTTTCTAAACTTAAAAAAAGGTCGGTAATCAGGCAGTTTATGACATAAGTGCAACCTAATAGAGAATCTTGAATCAATTGATGCTCTGTCACGATTTTGACTCATTTTTCATTGTTAGTGGCTTCATATTTTGATTTCTGTCCTCTAACCTAAAAAAATTGACAAAGCTTTTTTTTTTTTTTTGTTTAGTGCTACACACAATCACAGGAGATTAAGTAAGCAAAGCGTGGTTTATTCTTCAAAAGTGAAATGAATGATTAGTCGTGACTCCAGTATTTTTGTTAAAATGTTTAGAAGTGTTGAAGTCGGCAATAGTTCACTTATTAACTATAGCTAAATATTAATCACATTTGTGGCCTGTTTGTGATCGAATACTTTTTTTCTTTTCTTTCCTTTCCAAGAACTGATGTGGGTCCTTGTTGTACAATCTGCTCTTGTTTTGAAAACATATCGGGGATATCTGTGTGTGAGTGTGTTAGTGTCTGCCAGAAGTATATCATGAAATATATGCAGCCTTGTAAATGTTTACTGTTTATGTTATCAGTGTGTGTGTGTGCGTGCGTGCAATGCCTTGGGTATACAACAGTGCTGATGCTGCATGGCAGCCTGTCTCACTTTTCGCCATTGGATTTTTTTTTTCGCTCACATTTGAATGCCAGATGGAATTAATCTTTGGGAGCATCTCAGGCCTGTCTTGATTCAGTCAAATGTTTCATTTATCATGTGTACATGTGCCATTAAATCAGTTTTTCATGCCGTAATCTTTTGATTTGTAAGTAACCCAAGTCATGCATGCTGGTGTGCAAGATTGTTGTTTTAGTTGACTGCTAGTTTCAGTATGTCCATAGTGTCATAGCAGAATGGTTGATATTGTGGACTGTTTTTTTTTTTTTTTTTTTCTTCCTTTATTGTAATGTGTAAAAGATTGAAGTCTGACAGTGTGTGTGTATTTTGCTCTGTATATAGCATGAAGTTTGATTATATTGGTGTTTGTTGTGTACATAGAATTGTATCAGTGTGCAAGTTTGTTACCCCCCCCCCCCCCCCCCCCCCCCCCCCCCCTCTGTACAATGTAAGCTTATCAATTTGTACTAGCACAAACATGTAGTTTTAACTGTATATTATGGTTTGTTTTTCGTTGATGCAGAGATGCAGGCATTAACGTGTGTGTGTGTGTGTCTGGATGTTGACAAATTTGTTCCTTTTCATTTTTTTCCCCCTCATGGTCATTGGAGACGGGCTGTCATTCAGCACAGTAATTCACCCTTGCTGGGTGAGGTAAGTGCAGGTGAGCTCTGCACTGCCCAATCTTCCTTCTTTGTGGGGGGAAAAATGTATGTATACAATTGTGAAGTTTTGTACATGTGCATGTTTGATGTTAGGAAAACATGGAAATTTATGATGGGTGGTAATGTTTCTTTTATTTTTCAATTATGATTTGTTAAAGAAAAAGGAGTATTATAAATTTTCAAGGCTGAATTAGAATTAGTAGCAAAAACGTGTAAACCTGAATTTTTTGTAGAATGCATTTTTTTTTTTTTTTTGAAGCTGAAGTAGACTCTAATAATTCAATTTTTGATCTGGGTCAATTTGCTATGAAGAAATCAGTAGTAATAAATATTACAACAACAAAAATCCAGGTCAGCCGCACTTTTTCGTTCATGTGAATTTAGTACCTTATTGGTGTCTTTAATATTGACATGCAGTTACTGGTTGAACAAAGTGGAACATTGAAACGGAAGCATTGTGAAAAATTTTTGATCATCTTTTTCTTTTGGATGGGGTGGGGGGGGGGTATGAGAAAAGAGGTGAAGGTCTGCTTAGGGTATGCAAGTTCTTGGAAAAGATTGGTAGAACAAGTTCTTGGAAAAGATTTAGAACATTAAACCCAGTATCTCCCTTATGTAGGTGTATGAGATACTGGGTTCTGGCAGTCAGCCTTTGAAATTTTGTAGGTCACATACGGCCTTTTACAAAGTGGTCTGTTTTACTGTGTGTGTTTGTGTTGATTGAATGTGTGTTGTTAGCCATGGAACTTGTTTACAAAACAAGAGCAGAAGGTACGAACATTAGCCTTGACACATTTTTCAAAAGTTTTGTCCAATCTCTAGGTGAAGGAGACTTGACTGTGTGCAGCAGGTAGCTTTGAAAACTGCTTGGTGCAGCTTGTTATTGGAATGCGTTGGGTCGTTTTCTCTTGTGGCAGTTGATGTTTTATACATGGTACAAGCTCCGTCACACAGTATGAGTTGTTTTTTTTGGGAAAAAAAAAGTGGTTTGATTCTTCTTTCTGTCTCTCTCTAAATGGCAACGTGAGGATGCAGAAAGTTTGGAAATGTGGAGAAATAGAAACATTGTGATACTACTTCCTTCTTTTTTTTTTTTTTTTTTTTTTTTTTTTTTTTTTTTTTTTTGCCCCCCCTTCTTTTTCTTCTTCTTCTTTTCAACACTTTGTGAAGTTCATGCTAATTTTTCTTCTGCCCTTTTTCAAGTGTTTGACAGGCAGCAAAGGGCAAAGTTAGTATTGACCAATTCAAAGTTTATTATATATATATATATATATATATATTTTTTTTTTTTTTTTTTTTTTTTCCTGTACACATACATTTGTACATGGACAGTTGAAGGCTCATGCCATATGTGCCAATATGGACGAGCAGTTTCAAAACATTTGGTGCTCTCTCTCTCTCTCTCTCTCTCTCTCTCTCTCTGAGAGTTTGGTTCATCAGGCGGAGGTTCCATTGTGTCTTGAATTTCTCCAAGAGTACATACAACAAAAATGTCTTATTGACTTTGGATCAGCTTCCAGATTTGTATGTATTTGGTTCATCATCAGAGATTTATGTATATACATATATATATATATATATATCATGTGTGCATTATTACCTCTCAGCTGACTGTCGGAGCAAGTGTGGGTAAGAAAAACGGCTGCGAGTTTGAGCTAGTTGTGCACCTTTTGAATACCTTTTTTTTTTTTTCTCATTTGCTTCCTCCCCCCCCCCCCCCCCCCCCCCTTTGTCCCCAAAGTAAATTTTTTTTTTTTTTTTTTGCTGAAATTGTTTTATCTTTTTGTAAAAGCCCCTTTCATGAGTTTTGAGCAATTATTCAAATCAACATTTATATCCTCCTGTCAGATACATTTATATCCTCCTGTCAGATTTTTCTTAATCCGAAAACACAGTCTTAATTACAAGCTCCCTTTTTTATTTTTTTCAAAGTTTACAGAGTAGTTGGGTGGTACATTTTTGCTTTTCAAATACATATTATTTCTGTAAGTCCCTAAGCAACTTTACCATGTACGCCCTGATGATAACTGTGTGGTGAAAACTCGTACTTTCACTGACAGAATTACACTGGTGTTAATAACTAGTGTATTATTACTGTCATTTTTTTCATCTCAAAACTTTTAGTAATTACCTTCAACGTCAGTCTGCCCTCCCCCCTCCTTCCTTTTCTGACCTCACCCACCTTCCCTCCCATTAACCCGTTTTTTGTTTTCAATTGGGAAGAGTGTTTTTTTTTTTTTTTTTCTTTTAGGCATGAGTGTTCTGGTTGGTGTTTGAAAGACAAGTGTACAATGAATCAATCAATCATTGTTGATGCCAGATGTCACATTCCAAAGGTGGTGACTTGTCTTATGATTATGCATGCAGTCAAGCCAAATGGGTGAATGCCTGACTCTGTTTACCGTCAGTATTATAAAGATTTGTCAGCTGAAGGAGAATAATCCTGACGACATGATGATCACAGGCAACATGCATACATATATATATATGTATACTTATACATACACCCTTGATCAGAACTTACAGAATCCTGGATGCGTCCAAAGCGAGTGGAACATGCGTTGTGTGCTGTAGATGGTGTTTCATCATCAAAAGAGTTGTCAGAATGTTGCCTGATAATTGAATCGAGCATCTTGTTTCATGATTTCATTTCTCACCCCCTCCCCCTCCCCACTGTTCTTTTCCAGGTGGAGAAGAGACCTACCCTCCTGATCCCACCCACCCACCCAAATTTATTTACTACAATATTCTTATTTGTTTTATTTGTAATATTTCCTTCACACAACTGTTGTGTTATCTTAAAGGAGGGGTGCACATTGTTTCTTGTCCTTCATAGAAAGATGAAGAAAAAAAAAAAAAAGATCTCAGCTTGGTGTTTGAAGCCAAATTGCATGATGTAATGACGAATATGTGTGGATGATGTATATTGCGACCATGATACAATGCTGTGTCATTTGAAATGGCGTCCCTGAATATGGTATTAGCAAGCAAGAGCAAGCAAGATGCAGCTTTTTGTTTTTTTTTTTTTTTTTTTTTTCTTTCTTCTGGATGTCAAAAGAGTTGGGCCTCTGGATAAGTCCTGAATTCCATGTTCAGCTCTTGACGAATGCTTTTGTGATTGTATAAATGCAACTTAAAAAAAAAAAAAAAGAGAAGAAAGAGGAAAAAAGCTATTTTATCAGTGACAATACTGAACGGTGACGTTTTATGTCCACGTTACGTTTTTATTGGATGAAAAGCTGAAAAAATTGAAAAAAAAAAATTATCACATGCAAAGTAAACAAAATCTTGCGAAATGAATACCTGAGGTTTGGTCTGCAATGTGTTCATGTGGAATGGTTAATCTCTCTCTCCCTGTGTGTTTGTGTGTGTGTGTGTGTGTGTCTGTGGTGAAATGCCAGATGTGTGTGTATGAAAGGACAAATTGCACAGACGTTCGGTGTCTTTGGTGTTAGTTGTGAGAGGGGATGATTGACTCAGACAGACACTTATTTCGTGCTGTTGCCTACATTTAACATCCACTTCCTCTCTGACAATATTGTGACTGGTTTTCGAGTAAATTGAAATCATGTTGCATTTCATGAAGTATGACAGACATCAGCGATACAACACAACCATCTGTTTTGTGTCGCATTTTTCTATTGAAGCTCAAAAAAAAAATCCACTTTATCTAGAAAAATAAGAATGTTTTTATGAGCAAAACCTGAAAATACTGGTACCAGTCAATAATACAGGTATTACAAGGGTCATTTGTTGTAATCGCTGATGTCAGTCATAACATTTTTAGAACTTTTAACTGAACAAAGGATTTCCATTCAAGAACAACAGAAAAATGCTCTCATCCAAAGAACAAACATGCAAAGCAAATATTTTTTTTTCATGTAAATGTTTACTTTCCATACAGTTGCTGTCTTTTGCAGCAAAATGAAAAATATGACAAACGTCAGGTTTACATAAATCTCAAAATATGTTCAAAAGAACGATAATCAACATACAGCAAAGTTTACCCTGGACTGGTACTTAACTTAACTGCAGCTTTCAACTCCAGTCATGGAAAAGTATATTCACAAACAAACTTCGCTTGGCGTAATATGGTGCAATGTGTACGTGCACACTCCTGCACTGAAGATAGAGCTTGAGAGCAAGACAGAGAAACATGATAGTGTAACAGCTTTCTTTTTTTTTTTTTTTTTTTTTTTTTTTTGGTAATGGTTATTTGGTTTTTTTTTTTTTACAGTAATAGACATTTTACATATTTAGTGGGTAGATCTTGACATCATCCACTGGATAAGTTTTTTGATCATACAACAAAAATACCCTACAACTTTAATGCTAGAGTCCAACCGCGATACCTTTTCAAAATAAAGACTGAGACTAGGTATAACAATATTGTGTGTTGTTCAATTTAGTAATCAAATGTTTTGTTGACAAAATATCCACAAGATGGGACTTTAAAATCAATAATTTGAAATGGGAAAAAAAAACAAAACACACACACACACACACACACACACACACACACACACACACACACACAAACCATCTCCCATCAAACCTAGTACATGCACACGTTCTGCTCCTTCAGTTCTCCATAGCAGTCAGGATCTTCTTTCAGCTGCTTTCTATAGGCTTCAACAGCTGCTCAGTTTCTTGCTCTTCTGTCAGCATCTTTTTGGGCTTTGAGGTCAGTATTCTGTCGCTCAGCATGCTTCTCAGATCCCCCATCTGATGAAATATGCAGTTTATATGCCTTCGCCATCTGGTCTGGAAAAAAAAAAGAGAAACTTTGATCATTCCAAACCACACGCTCAGACATGCATACAAATCCCCACCCCCACCCATTAATAAAAGCTGTATTAATAGCTCAAAAGAAATGAAGACAAGTTCCATAAAATTTGTCTTTTTTTTATCATGCACTTATAGAAACCTTTCATAATAAGGTGATTAAAAATAAAGGCAAGATTAGTAATAAATCACAGCTTCATAGAATAAAAAAAAAATCAATCTTTGTCAATTAAGTCAAAGAAAATTTAATGACGGACGTCATTTTCTGAAGTGATGACAACATCAGTCTTACACAGTTGCGTAATCGAACGAAAGCGACTATTCAACTGCCAGAGCAAGTGTTTCTGATCACAGCACTCGAAAAATCTTGCAACTAAAGATTTGAATCTGCTTTATGCAAGAAAACTAAGGCTTTACATTAGTTACCATGTGTAGAAATGAGGAAAATGTCTACATAATTGATGACAATCATCATTTAGCATGACACGTGTCAGCGTTCACAAGAAGTTTACCACGTACCTTTCCACTGGCGTGCCCGTCTGCTAATGCAAATGGCGACTTCCATGAGTGTCCCATGGTTGATGGAGAGTACCCGGATGTAGATCAAATGTGAAAACACAACTGAATTTTGCAATATTGATTTTATTGAACATTATGACACGCGTCATATATTACAAAAATGTTGACAACCTTGCAAAATTGTCCAAATCAAAATGGGAAACAGAATTTATATCATTAACATGAAATAATTCTCTTGTGATGCAGTAGTTTGAAAAACAAATGCAGTCATTTCCTGAAGATTTTGATTGTTAGCAGACGATGGAAATGGCAAGTGAACTTAGCATGAAATATTACAACGCACATGACGCGTGTCATCGGGCTCGTATCTGCACCCAGTACGAAGTAAATTTAAACATTTAGTGTTCTGGGTTTTTACATGTAGTAGACAAATGTTTTTTAACACAAATTTGTGTGGTTTTAAGTTGTTTCAACTCTGTTTGCTAGCAGCTATGCTTGCTGAAGTAGGGTTGGTTCAGGTTGTCCGTTTTGAGATGTCGGCATTTCGAGCGTTTTTTTCACGACTTCAGGCTTTAACTATTCGAACAAGGTACATCTTTCAAAGTTCATATTGTGTATGCTGTAAGTATGCACTCTTTTATGTATTCTCCCAAAAGAAATTCAAAGAAAATAGGCTGGAAGAGGTTTTATTTTTTTCACCAAAGTGTGGTACCCTCCCTGTGCGCACCTTCTAATCCACTAACTGGATATCACATGTACGGCAGATGTAAAACTCCGTGACCTCACGTTCATCGCAACCTGACAGATGGTTTCAAAGCACGCGCCGTAGTTACTTTACAATCTTCATTAAAAAAAAAAAAAAAAATTAAAGGATAAAAGAGAAGAAAGAAAGTATTGCTACCCGAAGTTAGACCTTGTCTCCCAACAAAAGAAAATGCACTACTCACTCGTAGAAAGAATGAAAGAGAAAAAGAAAGAAAAAACCGAGAAAGAAAGGGAAGTGAAATAGTGAGCATTCACTGTTCGACCAGTCACTTTGCACCAAATCCAGTGACAGCCGCACCCCCCCCCCTCCCCTCCCCTCCCACCCTCACCACACCCCTTCCCCCCCTCTTCCAGAAGGAGAGTTCACTCGTGCCTGCTCCGCGACTACCCGGGGCTTAGTAGTAGATGTAGTTGGTGGTGCCCTGCGTCTGTTGGCCCAGAGAACAGCCACCACCACTATTGAACACCACCAACGTACGTGACTCGGCGGCAGTGCAGTGTCTCCTCCAGTGGGTTGCCTCTTGACGGCTTGACAATGGCTGCTCCCTGTGGATTGCGGCGGGCCGGGCCGAGCTATGTTGTGGGCTGGGCGGTCGGGATGAGCGGTGTGGGTGTAAATAGCCACTGAGGTGGAATAGAAGATGGATAAATGAAATGAAATAAAATTGCACTAATCCAGCGAACCTGCTTTAGCTTGTATGGTCCGGCTGGACTGTAGACTACATGAAGAGATTTAAACCCAATCATTTCATCCTCCAAGAACACAATGACAATGAACCCACTGTTCAGAAATTTCAGCTTTGGCCTACATTGCGCGTTGCTGAAGTGAAGTGAAGTGAAGAATGACGGGAAATCGAAAAATTCTTCGAATCATTACTTGAAGATCTGAAGACTCTGAGATAAAATTGGACACTTTGTTTTCTCTCTCTCTCTCCTCTCTCTCTCTCTCTCTCTGCCTGAAGAATACGAGAGGAAATGGATGAGAAGAGAGAGTCGGAGAAAACTATTGGCAACACCATACAATCTACCCCACTCTCATCAGTCAGAGTAGGCTTTTAGAAGTCTTAACACTGGCACTTTTCCTCGCATTCTTACCAAAGTAAGAAAAAGGTCCGATGTTCGTAAACGAGGGATTTTCATTCAATATTTCCTATAAAGAAAGGCTACTAGCTCGTTGGCGCGATGGACCTTATGTTCAAAATCGCCGAGAAGGGCTAAACCATAGCAACAAGAATATCAACAGCCTCAGTATAACTGCAAAAGATGATGAACTATCTGGAAAATCAGCTGTTTTGTGATACTAGAAATGCGCATTCGCGGGAGAATTCTTAGCATTCATCGCATGAAAGGATGGACGTTTTAAACAATAGTTGTTTCCGTTTCAAAGAGTGATGGGTGACACACATTTTTACCAAGGAATTTACAGCAAATCCGCTGATCTGAATGTTGTTTATCTTGCCTGAAGAAGACCTAAGAGGTCGAAACGCGCCGTGTTTTGTCATTTTTTTGTCCCTTTTGTTTGGCGGAATGACTTTAAATTCCTTTTAAAATCAATTTGATTTCGATCAATATTCGAAGAAAAACTTATTCATCGCTCTGAACAAAACAAAACAAAACAAAACAAAACAATCAAGCAACATCATAACAAAAAACAAAGAAAAAACAAAGGGTTTTTTTTTTGTTTTTTTTGTGTTTTAAGAATGAAACCAATGTCATCGGGACGTCTGTTTTTTGTTGTTGTTGCTGCTGCTGTTGTTTTTTTTACCGAATGGCAACTACCAGCTGGAATTCGTCTTCCCCATTCCTCATACCCTCCACTCTCCTCCTCTCAGTCAACTCGAGGAAAAGTATTAACGCATTAATGACTGTACAGAACGAGAAAAGAGGTGGATGCCAGTCGCCATGGTGTAAATTTAGCAATTACTATCGCGGGCTGGAAGATCGTCGGTTGGATACTTCTGATCACAGGCATTTAGTAGTGGGATTTTCGACCCCGACTAGGTCTGAGTATGCTGCAGACTCAAATGGAAAGCCTAAAACCGCGTACGCCAAAGAGTTTCGTCCGATAATGACAGGCCTCTCTCTTTGAGATTCACTGACCAGCGCTGCAGGGTGTCTGTATCTCCCCGGCCCGGTTAATGCTGGTTTAGGAAAGCGTAGAGTTCCGTCCGACAATAACAGGCCTCTTTCTTTGAGATTCACCAACCAGCGCCACAGGTGTCTGTATCTCCCCTGCCTGATTTAATGCTGGGGTACGGAAGCGTAAAGTGCTGCCTTGTCCAGCAGTCCCAGATTAGAGTGGAACTCCATATCAATGTGTTCATCATCATCATCATCGTCCTCTCATTAAATTAAACATTACCCCCCCCCCCCCAAAAAAAAAAAAAAAAAAAGAAAAAAGAAAAAGAAAACCAACTTAATTTCCGACACCTTGATGCCTTGCTCTTGTGAGCTCAGTCTTGATTTCTCTCTGTCTCTGTCCGTCTCTGTCTCTGTCTGTCTTCTGTCTGTCTGTCTCTCTCCTGTCTCTCTCTCTCTCTCTCTCTCTCTCTCTCTCTCTCTCTCTCTCTCTCTCTCTCTCTCTCTCTCTCTCTCTCTCTCTCTCCTCCGTGACGGGTTCTTTGTCTGGTTTGTGTCGGCATTGGCAAATTCATCAGGATTATCGGTGTCTTCCCTCACGCTGGTTCCTTGACTAGGCAATCAGGTTAGGTAATGTTGTTAATAGCCCAACCGACCGCAAGGGCCACATCAGGGGATGTCACCGCAATGAAGTCAACTCACAAATCATTAAAAAAAAAAGTAATAATAATAATAAAAATAAAGTAAATAAAACACCCAACTCATCCACACAACCCTTTAAAATACACTTTCTAAAAAAACACAGCGAAAATTTGTTGTTATCAAAAATCTTTCTTCCGTAAAATCTGACATCAGATGGAAAACGTTTCTCTCTCTCTCTCTCTCTCTCTCTCTCTCTCTCTCTCTCTCTCTCTCTCTCTCTCTCTCTCTCTCACTATGCAGATACTATGTGGGACTTAGCAGAAGGCGCCCTGCTGTAAGTTATGTAAGAATACTAACAGGCACCAATGAACACCAGTACAGTAATTCGGCAGCAGCGCGGTATCTCCTCTGTTAGGTTGCCTTATGTCGGCTTTTTTTTTTTTTAATTGATTGAATGTCCTCCGAGGACTGCGACGGGACAAATCTGGATGTGGTTAGGTACTGGGACAGGCGGAGTGAGCAGCACGCGTGTATTGCCATCGGTATGACTCGGTAGACGAGAGAGAGAGAGAGAGAGAGAGGGAGGGAGGGAGAGAGACCCGCGACAGACAGCAAAAAAGTGTTATGTTATCACACACAAAAATAACAGAAAAAAGGGAAAAAAAAGAAAATCTGAAAACATCTGTTGCTTTCGGAAACCGATTTAAGACGTTGCGCCCGACAGATTTATTACTTTTAATTTCATCCGTCTGTCTGTCGTCTGTCTGTCTGTCTCTGTCTCTGTCTGTCTGTCTGTCTGTCTGTCTGTCTGTCTGTCTGTCTGTCTCTCTCTCTCTCTCTCTGTCTCTCTCTCTCTCTCTCTCTCTCCTCTCTCTCTCTCTCTCTCTCTCTCTCAGTGTGTGTATGAGTGTGTATGAGTGAGTGAGTGTGTGTGTGTGTGTGTGTGTGTGTGTGTGTGTGTGTGTGTGTGTGTGTGTATGTGTGTGTGTGTGTGTGTGTGAATGCGCGTATGAATATGTGTGTGTGTGTGTGTGTGTGTGTGTGTGTGTGTGTGTGTGTGTGTGTGTGTGTGTGCAACATGGTGGGGGTGGAGGTGGGGGAAGAGAAGGACAGCAGTGTACATGCCAGTCCTTACGTTGGGAGTCCGAGGATCGAACTCAAAACCTACTGCCGCCGTGAGCTAGGCTACGTGGTCAAACCACCCAACATCATCACTTGTCCCGACCCTTCTCCGCCGCAACAACTTCGCAACCCCCCCCCCCCCCCCCCCCCCGCTTCCTTTATCCGCCCCCGCTCCTTTATCCCCCCCCCCCCCCCCCCCCCCCCCCACCTCCCCGACTCCCTCCGTAACCCTAGCCGTGTTTTACTTCTCGATTCCGCCCGCTTTTTCCGGAGTTGCGAGTGCCATCATTTGTGTTCCAGCAGAGCTTGGCTCTGGAACTAAGATGAACTGTTTGTTCGTTTGCCTGTGTGAACGTCGGGTTGTCCTGATGACCCTACGAACCGTACTGTTGTCAACGACCAACAATGAAGATCACGAGACGGGATTTGGGTTATCACTGGCTGCACACACAACAAAATTAATGCGCCACGGCCTGGCCTAAGAATTCTAGTATTTATAGACATGCGAAATTGAACTGTTTTGAGAATGTCTTGCTTGTGTCTGAGAGTTGATTTACCTTCTTTTCTTTCATATGCCCATCAAGGCACATGCCGGGTGGGTTCCAAGCAGACAGATTAAGATCAAAGGAACGAGACTGTCTGGGAAGACGCCCAGCTGGCACAAAGATAGGGTCACGGGTGAGTGAGAAGGCCTGACATGTGACGTCAGCCAAGGGGTGGTCACTGTCTTTCAAGATTGTGAATGACGTCAACGGTGGACCCCCCCCCCCCCCCCCCCCCCCCCCAAAAAAAAAATAAATAAATAAAATAAAAAAAAAATAATAATAAAATAAATAAATAATAATAAAAATAAATAAAATGAAATAAATAAATAAATAAAAAAAATAAATAAAAAAAAGATTGCGGGGGAAGGGTGTTGCTCGTTTGATTGGTTGTCAGTTTAATATCAAATGCTGGCGAAGACTTAGGGCAGGCCTCGAAACGCTCGCATGGATTTTTTGTCGTGCTTTAGAGCCAAATTCTAATTGTGGCGTGTGGCCACTTCATTCACGAAGCAGCTGATAACCCACCGCGTATCACTCGACCACAAGCTGTCAGCTAGATCAGATAGGACGTCAGTGACAGCTGTCTGTCACAGGATGTGCGAAGAATGTCGCAAGGTGTGAAGAAATATGTCCACTGACAATCAACTAATTAGCGACAATCAATTAACTCAATGGCTGTCACGTTGAACGACTAAGAGGATGTGGGTATGCCGCTCAAGGGCACGGGACTAATTGCGTTCTGGTACAATTAGTGAGAAGTTGTCTCTCTATGAAAATTCAACCCTCTTCCTCCCTCCCTCCCTCCCTCTCCTCCCTCTAATTGCACTCTGTAGACTTAGTCGGTGAGAAGACCCCTCTCCCCCCCTCTCTCTCCCCCCCCTCTCTCTCTCCTAATTGCACTCTGGTAGAGTTAGTGAGAAGTTCTCTCTCGCTCTTTCTGTGTCTGTCTGTCTGTCTGTCTGTCTCTCTCTGAAAATTCACACCTCTCTCTCTGTCTCTCTCTCTCTTTCAACACACACACACACACACACACACACACACACACACACACACACACACACACACACACACGCACGCGCGCACACACACACACACACACACGCACGTTTGCACACATACGCACACATGCGCACACATACGCACGTTTGCACACACGCATGCACGCACACGTGCGCGCGCGCGCGCGACACACACACACACACACACACACACATATACACAAAGAGAAAAAAAAGGGTTGTAGAGGGGAGGGGGAGGGGATACCTGAGTTCACTTGTACTATTTGTGCAGCGCAGTGTATCAGAATGTACTATGTCCAGATTCCAATAACGGGTATCAAGAGCTCCAACCACAGGGCGAAACTGATTTGGCTCACGTTTCCTAACTGACGACTAGCAAACTGATTTTTGTCGTATGACAGATCTATAGATATGTAACCTAAAGGGCTGTCGTCACGTGGGCTGCTGTAATACAGTCACTTGTGTTCCACTTGCAACACACACACACACACAGAGTACAAAAAGTATTTTCTCGTTTACAAAATGTAAAAAAAAACAACAACATTCCCGATTTACTCTATCACTTATCACCTTCCCGGAGTTTTGAAGACCGATTGGGCGCCACAGAAGACTTCGCAACCAGCTTCCTCCACTCCTCCCGGTTCTCAGACGCTCTCTTAGGCAGTTTGCTGAGTGTGAGGCCAGTCCATGCACTGATGTTGTCCTCCCATCTCTTTCTCTGTCTTCCTCTCCTTCTGCCTGCCTCCTCGCACTGTTCCTTGTAGAATGGTTTTTGGCAAGTCCTGTTGATCTTCATACATGACCATACCATCTCATTTTCCTTCTTTTCACTGTGGACAACAGGTCTTCGTATGGTCCAAATAGCTTGGCTATCTCTGGTCTGGACCTCTGGTGCGGTGTGTGTATGAGACGTCAAGAATTTGCTGTGCAT
>JADBJO010001782.1:158809-161309 GCA_016801955.1 Conus betulinus | reverse complement strand
CAGCACCAGGATGCGTCTGGCCGTCCCCAAAGCTCCAGTCCTCGGTGAGCGGGCCTGCAGATCTCTACAGTCTATGCTGATGCCCTCCATGCTGCCCACTCCCCAGGATCCACATCCTGGATGTTTCCATTGCCAAAGAGCACGGTGTGTGGTGTGTGAAACCATTTGGTGGAGACAATCTACTTCCACAGCTCTGTAACCAGTGAAAGATTCACAATCCGTCACCGTATGTCCTGTGATTCCACTATATCATATACCTTTTATTCTGTGATAAATGCCCCAACAGCCAATATATCGGACAAACAAAAAAATACACTCAAAACACGTTTCTACTACCTACCTACACCGCACACACATCCAGAAAAAACACAGGCACCCATGTAACTCGACACTTCAATCAAACCAACCATAGCATTCTAGATATGAGGTGCTTAGCCATAGAAAAAGTGCACTCCACAAGTCTGGAAGCCAGACTCTCAAGAGAGGACTTTTGGATTAAAAAACTAATGACTTTGCATCCCAAAGGTCTGAACAGCCTTGAGGTGTTTAGAACAAGTTTCGGACCTTCCGTGGCCCTATTTAAGTGGGGCTTTATGATAGTTTTGTAACTGCTACGATCATTCTCTCTCTCTCTCTCTCCTTTCTCCTCTCTCTTTCTCCTCCCCCCCCTCCCCCCTCTCTATCTCTCGCTCTCTCTCTCTCTCTCTCTCTTTCTCCTATGTTTCTCCTATCTCCATCATCACAAGATCACAAGGTTACAGATCGGGGGTGATGGCAGGTTCCTGACTTTGTTGCCCCAGTGAGAGTGGGGCTTCATTAGAGCTTGTAACCACTACGATCACTCTCATAAGAACCCTCCTCCCCGTCCCCACCCCCCTCCCTATATCCCCCCCCTATACAGACTCTCCCACTCCCTATAACCCATCTCTATCTCTCTCTCTTCTCTCGCTCTCTCGGTCTCTCTCTCTCTTCAGTCTTGTCCGCTTCATTAAGAGCTTTCAACTCCTTCACTTCCCCCCCCCCCCTCCCTCCCCCCCACAACCCTCTCCCCCCCCCCCCCCCCCCCCCCAACCCCCCGTCTCCCTCTCAAACCTCCCTCCCTCTCTGTCTCCTCTCTCTCTCTCACTCTCTTTCTATCCCCTCCTCATTTGATCTCACTCTCCCCCCCTCACTCCCCCTCCCTCCGTCCTGTCCCCTCCACCTCCTCCACTCTCTCGATCTCTCTCTCTCTCTCTCTACATGATCCAAAAGTTACGAACCTGGTGAGAGCAGGTCTGGTCTTCCACTGCCCCCCTGAGAGTGGGGGCAGTATCTGCGCTGTTTGTAACTATCCTTTCCCCTCGCCCCCCCTCCTCCCTCTCTCTCATCTCTCTCTCTCAGCTCTCTCCTCTCTCTCTCTCTCTCTCCTCTCTCTTCTCTCTCTCTCGCTAGGGACCTGTGTGAGAGCAGGTCCTGGATTTTTGTGGCCCCAGTGAGAGTGGGGCCTATGAAAGCTTGTAACTACTACGACCACTTTCTCTCACCCCGCCTCCTCCCCCCACTCTTACTCTCTCACTCTCTCATCTCTCTATCTCTCTCTCTCTCTCTCTCTCTCTCTCTCTCTCTCTCTCTCTTACGGACCTGGTGAGAGCAAGTCCTGGACTTTAGTGACCCCATTGAGAGTGGAGCCACAGAAAGCTTGCAACTAATTACATCACTTTACTTTTTCACCAATCTCTCTATCTCTCTCTCTCTCTCTTCTCTCTCTCTCTCTCTCTCTCCTCTCTCTATCTCTTACGGACCTGGTGAGAGCAACTGTCGGGATTTTTGTTGGCCCCAGTGAGAGTGGGGCGTTATGAAAGAACTTCAACTACTACGGCCACTTTCTCTCCCCACTCCCCCCCCCCAATCTCTACTCTTCAACTATCTCTCTCTCTCTCTCTCTCTCTCTCTCTCTCTCTCTCTATATCTCTCTCTCTCTCTCTCTCTCTCTCTTTACGGACCGGTGAGAGTATAGTCATGGATTTCAGTGGCCCCAAGGAGATCGTGGTCATATGAAAGCTTCTAACTGCTACGATCTCTGTTCTTTACCCCCCCCCCCCCCTCACACCTCTCTCCATCTCACAGCTCCATCACTCTCTCTCTCTTTCGTTTTTATCCTTTTTTTTTCTCTCTATATTTCCTCCCTTTTTCCTCTCTCTTTCTCCCATCCCCTTTTCCTTCTCTGTCTCTCTCTATAAACCCCTTCTCTGTCCCCTCCCCCTCTCTCTCTCTGTCTCTCTTCCTCTCCCTGTGTCTTTCTGTCTCTCATTCTTCACTCCCAACTGCATTTCGATGGATTGATATCCACGATGATGCGTCTTTCTGATTAAGAACTTAACCCCAGTGAGTCTCTCTCTCTCTCTCTCCCCTCTCTCTCTCGCTCTCTCCCTCTCTCTCTCTCTCTCTCTCAACATACAGATGTACTGATTACATTTGTGACATCGTTGTTTTGGTCCAGTTCCTTTTTCCCGACATTCCC
>JADBJO010001782.1:140000-152500 GCA_016801955.1 Conus betulinus | reverse complement strand
TTGTTTTGTTTGTTTTTACAGCTGGAAAGACAAATTTACATAAGGTAACCAGTATTGACTCGTTAGCATTTGAAATTGCATTAGGACTTCCCCAATGGGCTTCAATTGATTTGACGTACACGGAGGCTGGACTGTTACCCTTACATGAACACAGGCTAATTTGCGCCATAATTTTACAGTGAGAGCTAGAACCATCCCAAGTTCAATAGTGACTGAACTGGATGGAAATACGTATATTTCAAGAGAGATCCGTAACAAGGCGGTGTACATGTCCTTAGGTGATTATGTTTCCCCATTGTTTCAGAACTGTAACTTGTCTCTTGATGGTATTGCCACTGTTCCATGTTGTTCATACCCTCCGTGGTTGTCAAAGCAGGCTGAAATGATCTACACTTACGGAGAACTTAACTACAAAAGATAATCCTCTGTTACTATCATCCTATGCCAAAGACTTGATAGAGAGAAATACGATTCCTATCTACACATTTTCACGGGTGGTACTGTTTTAGATTCTTCCTATGTTGTAGCTTCCTTTGTAGTACCAACGCTCAGCATTACAAAGAAATTCCATATTACGAAAGGGTGTTCTATGTTTACAGCAGAGTGGCTCGCCGTTTTGAAAGCACAAGATGTTATACTTGACATGCCTGCAATACATAGGCAAATACTTATATATTATCGGACTCAAAATCAGCGTTACGGCTCTACCTTGTCAATCAAACTCTAGTCCTCAGACATGGTTTGTGAGATCTTATTTCTCATTCATCAGTTAATAACCCAGGGTATCGATATCATTTGTAATAGGTTCCAGGGCACTCCAGTTTACGTGGCAATGGCTTAGCTGACTTTTATACAAAGGAAGCTGAAAGAAATAAATGTTTTGAATTGTGATGTCCTTCTTTCTTTCAGCTGAAACTGTTCACATTCTGACAAGATCAATCTGGAACATTACACAGGAACAGTACTTTGAAGGTTCAGCTCGGAAACACAAATGAGATATGACTAAACCAGCAAGAAAATGTTTGTAACCCCCCAGGGCCAATCCCAAACCATAGCCTTGCAGATAGGTTGCGGATTAATGGTTGGTTAGGCAGATATTTAAAACCGGCACCGCTTGTGCATGTGGTCAGACTCTCAATATCCCTCATTTTCTTATTTGACTGTACTAGTGCAAGAACTCACTTTCAGCCTCTTCATGATTAGATCCAGTCTTTTAACCTTTCGCTGGCTAGTGTCTTCAATACCAGTTATGAGAATGGTTAGAGTGTGGCAATGTTGGCTGTTTATCTTATTAAATCTCATCCACGTTAAAAACATTTTTAACTCCTCCATCGCCCCCCCCCCCCCCCCCAAAAAAAAAAAAACAAAAAAAAAAAAAAAAAACAGTTTTTTTTCCTACAATTCGCATATTTTTAAAATGTCAAAATCTTATTCTAGGCATACACCATATCAGTATGGTTCAGCCTCTAACTTGCACGTAGAGCAAGGCTTTTTCATTCCCCTTTCCCACTCTCTTCCTCTCTCTTATCCCCCCTCCCCAATCCATATACACCCAGAAGCTGTTCGACTCTTACGAGTAATAATGTCAGCCAGTTCCATACGTTGATGATCCTGGACTCCCATGTACTGGATATACATGTGGTCACACATAATTGGTGTTTTCTGGATTCCAGTATATATGGGCCCTTTGTGTATGTCTTTGTGTGTGTGTGTGTGTGTGTGTGTGTGTGTGTGTGTGTGTGTAGAAATATTCCGTCTATACGTTTATTGCTTTGATGTTTCAAGAGGGAAAGAGAAATAGTGGCAAAGGTGTAAAGGGATACGAGATTGTATATAATGGGCAGAGTTCTGTTTTTCTATGTCTTTTTTTTCCTCTGTATCTCCGTGTGCGTGCAAATGTATGTTTGTGGGAGTGAGTGCATGTGTGTATGTATGCTAGAGTATGAGTGCATGTGTGTGTGTGTGTGTGTGTGTGTGTGTGTGTGTGTGTGTGTGTGTGTGTATGTATGTGTGTGTGTGTGTGTGTGTGTGTGTGTGTGTGTGTGTGTGTGTGTGTGTGTGTAGAGTGGTGTGGTGTGGTGTGGTGTGGTGGTGGTGGTCGTCGTGGTGGTGTGTATGTGTGTGTGTGTGTGTGTGTGTGTGTGTGTGTGTGTGTGTGTGTGAGAGAGAGAGTGAGTGTGAGAGAGAGAGAGAGAGAGTTTATGTTTGTGTGTATGTGAGAATATGGGGTGTGTTAGAATAGATGTGTGTATCTATCTCTCTCGTCTCTCTCTCTCTCTCTCTCTCTCTCTCTCTCTCTCTCTCTCTCTCTCTCTCTCTCTCTCTCTCGCTCTGTGTGTGTGTGTGTGTGTGTGTGTGTGTGTGTGTGTGTGTGTGTGTGTGTGTTGATTATGTTCCTTTTCTTTGAATGAAAAAACGTTGACATTCTGTTCATAATGTTTCTTAAACGTCTGTACAACCATCAACTAATCTGACAATAGATTAGTTTCAGTCACTCAGTCAGTATTATGTATGTATGTATTATATATGTCCTTCTCTACAGCTACAGAGAAAAAAGTATTTCAGAAGACAGCGCAGTTTCTGTTTAGCTGCAGTCATCACCAAACAGCAATGGCCACTCTGAATATTACCGCGGGGGGAGCTGTCGCCCAGTGCCTTACTCTTTCTATTGCAATACTAACGCTTGACGACATTCCTCCATTGATAGGACAGTGCTGTACTAACAAAATGGTATTCAGTCGTAAAGAATAACTTGGAAATCGAAAATATGTTTTTACAACTGTTCTGAACTTGCTGCCAGTCAAACAATACAGGTAAAAGTTAACGGCACTGTTACAGTACCACAGGATGTGACCAGCTGAAAATAAAACTCCAATTTGTCCATTCTGAATCGGGTCATTCCTGTCAATATACTCAGATGTAATTGTATGCATTTGGATTGGCGTTGTCAGGAGAATGAAACACATGCTTGTAGCAATCAGGGTGATAGTCAGTGAACTGGCTTTTTGTTGTCTGGAATCCCGGGTGGCTTGTTGTACAGGAAGACGTGTGCCAGCTCTGACAGATCTGACAAGAGTCCAGAGAAGAAGACTGTTGCTGACCACCAACAACACGAAGGGTACAAAACAGTTCAGAGCCAAGTCTATCCAAGGCCAAATTTCGAAATAAAAATGTCCATAGATTTTGGATTCAGAATCAGCGCAACACATCCAAGAACAAGATCCGATATCAAATCCATAGAGAAAGTGACCATTTATCAAAGTGATAAAAACGGTCATCATACCAGCAGTAGCTCTCGACTTTCCCTTCGTCCACACAGCATTGACACGAAGTGGCCATACCACAGAAGCTGCTCTCAGCATTGTGAGCGCCACCAGCGTCCATGGGGATAAAGTCTTTGTCGTGTAATACATCATCTGTACAGTTTACACTGCCATGAACCAAGATTGAAAAACTTCGGCACACTGAATTCTCTGTAGAGCAAGCTGACCAGAGGACCTCTCATCAAATGCAGCAGATCAGAGCAGGCCAGAACTTCAAAGAAAACACTAGAGGTGGATGCAGGAAGGCGAAGCATGATCAGAATGATCATAACATTTCCAAATATTCCAAAGATACACACAACAGGGTCACCTATTTTCCAGATCAGGTGGGAGATCTTTAGAAATGGTTCGTATTGATCGTACCACTGATCTCTTTTGACACGGCGTAAATGTTCCATATTCGAAAAACCAAGAGTATTAAAACATGAAGGTATCCCGATTCAACTTAAGTTATCGTATTCTTGTTTGTGTCATCCATTTACCAAAGTTTGTTTCATCTATCTATCTATCTATCTATCTATCTATCTATCTATCTATCTATCTATCTATCTATCTATCTATCTATCTCTTTTCTCTATCTATCTATTTGTATACATATCTATCTATCTATCTATCTATCTATCTATCTATCTATCTATCTATCTATCTATCTATCTATCTATCTATCTACCAACATCCAGAGACACTGGCATGGATTACAACAAAAGTAGAATTATTAGACTGTAAAACGAATGGAACAAGGTCAAGGCTGGCTCAGCAGGAGTTTCAAGTGTTCAGTCCGATAGGTTTTTGTGAATTACGAGAGTGTTTTTTTTTTTTTTTTTTTCGGCCCACGGACAACAAAAAGTGGTGTAGAGATTAGAAACATTGTTCTGTCATAATTTTTGATGGTGACATATTGTTCTCACAGTCAAATAATCAAGGAAAAGAGGTTCTTTTCAATTTGCTAACTGCACACTGACTGAACAAAAAATGGCGGCTCTGTTTTACTTTCACTACTAACCAAGCAGCTTGTGTAGATTCCTTGTGAGAACAAGTAAGGTAAATTGTTAAAAATAAAAATATCAGCTCATAATCAATCAATAAAGCAATTGTACGTAGTGAAAATATGTCAAAACAAAATTCTAGAGGAGGGGGGGGGGGGGTCTAGTACACGGGGATCAACTGGGGGGAATGAGAAAGATCGAAAAAAAACTCTCAAAGAGAGGAGAGAAAAAAAAAACTGAAAGTCGAAGGGCAATGCAGCAAAGGGCGAAAATTCTTTATTGCCTGGAATGCGAGGTGGGCGTAAAGGAAGACCAAACAAGTATCCAATGTCATGACTGAGTGGTGCCATAAAGAATGCACGTCACTGACAGAAAGGGACTTCAGCTACCTTCAGAATACTGACACAGAAGGAATAGAATGGATCTGCCGAAGATGCTATGCAGGGGGGGGGGGAAAAGAAAAAACGGAATGGAAGCGAAATTAGACAGACTGATCGGACTGTTCGAAAAGGTGGTGGAAAGGCTGGAGAAGCTAGGGAAAAAGGTGCAGTGGAAAAGATCTCGAAGAGAAGATAGAGGAGGTTGTTGAGAAAAAGGTGTCAGAACTATGAGAAGAAAAGGTGACAAAGAAAAATGAGAACTGAATCTGATTTTACTAATATTCTAGAATGTGGGAGTGAAAACAGGGAAGAAAGAATGAAAATGGAAAAGGAGAGTATACAGAAGATGGTTGGTAAGATTTGCCCTCACTTGAAAGACGAAAACTGTCCAGGATCCAGTGAGGCTTGGTAAGTACAACATCGGATTAAAACCGAGACTGCTTAGAGTGAGCGTAAAAAACAAGGAGGTAAAAAGAAATATTGAGAAATGGCCACAAAATAAATGCAGGGGTGACAGAGCAAAAAAAAGAGGATATATATATATATATATATATATATATATATATAAACCAGATATATATATATATAATATATAATATATAATATAACATAAGCATATATAGAACCCAGACTACACAATGATTGAAAGCACTAAGAGAAGAGCTTCGAAAATGTATTGAGAAAGGAGAGAGAGACACAGGAATCAGAGGTGGAAAAATAGTGAAAGTACAGTGGAAACTCAGGCCTGGCCAGGATGATAAAGAAGAAAACTGAAAATCAAAATACAAGAACAAAAAAAAAATGTGAATAGTTTTAAAAGGTATGTAGATAGAAAATATGTGCAGGAACTGTCATACACGTTCTTATACACAGATGCAGATGGACTGTTGAATAAAAAAAAAAAGATGAGTTACTTCTATTAGCTGAAGAAAACAAACCTCACATTATAGTGTAAACAGAATCTTTAGCGAAAAACCAAAAAAGGGGTAAATTCTGTTGAATATTCGATACCAGGTTACGAACTATTTTTCAATGAAAATCCCAAAAGAGGTAAAACTGTATATGTGAAGGATTCTATTTATGCCAAAGTATGCAAGCTTACAAAAGGTAATGACTTTGATGAAAACTTGTGGATTACCTTTTTAAATAAGGATAGACAGAAAATACTGATTGGAACTATTGACAAAAGTTCCAATTCAACAATTGAAAATGAATAAAAAAAAATGTTTGAGCTGCTGAAAAAAATAGATTAGAAAGATTCAAATATGTTTGTATTAATGGGGATTTAATTTCCCACATATTGACTGGCATGGAACTGGCTCTGGACAATGAGGTCAAAAGTTCATAAATTGCATACAGGATGCATTTCTGAACCAAATGGTAAAACAACCAACAAGACATAGGGAGGGACAAAAATCAAATATGTTAGATTTAGTACTTGTTAATGATGAGAATATATCAGACATTAAGCACTTAGCTCATATAGGCAAAAGTGATAATGAGGTTTTAATGTTCTCTTTGTACCTAGGAGAGGAGCAAGAGAAAAAAAGAACCAAAGCAGTTGTATAATTTTAAGGGAGGAAATTTTATGCAAATGAAAGAAGAATTGAAGAAGATTGACTGGAGTAAACTCAATGACCTTAGTGTAGAACAATGCTGGGGGAACATTAAAAATATTTTTAATTCTTTAGATAGAAAACACGTTCCAAAAAACATATTATTAAGAATGATTAAAAAAAAAAAAGAAACCAAAGTGGATGAACGCAAAGACAATGAAATGTGTAAAAAAAAAAAAAAAAAATATGTATCAGAGATTCTTAGTCACGAAGCAGGGAACGATTATCAAAATTATATTAAAGCACGTAAGTAGAAAGAAACTCGTGGAGAGTGTGGCAGCAGACAGTCCTCAGAAGAGAAGCCCCCCTTCAAGCAAGTGTTTCGGCCCTTAACTCCTGACACTCTAGGGTGGCTGGGCCGCACCCGGTTCATGACTCCGGATGTCCCTCTGCTGCCCCTTTTTTTTTTTCCATCTCGGGACGAGCCATGGCTGGGATTCGAACCCATGCCCTTCTGGACATGTTCATTTTCCACTTAATGACTCGCGCACTAACCACTGAGCCACTGGGACACCTGATATTTGTAGGAAATCAAAGCCTTTTGAAGTTCACTTTTGTTCCTCATGGACCAGATCCAGCTTGAACACCTCTCTGCTGCTGCTTCTGCCATTGCTTTCAGAGCTCTGTTTTTTTCCCTTCCTGCAACTGAGAGCTGTTTCATGAGGCTGTATGCAGACGTTCCCACAGACTCCCTAGCTCCAATTTCTGCTGTGAGGACTTTGACCTGATAGCCTTCTCTCCTCAGGCTGTTTGCCAGATCAGCATACTTTTCAGTCTTGTAGATTTGAGCTGCCTCCATTCTGTTCTCATATGGCACCGTGAGCTCGATCATGATCAGCTGCTTGGTTGACTGAGAGTGGACTACTATGTCTGGTCTCATGCCACTCTTGCTGATGATCTCTGGGTGACTCTTCCATTCTGGGAGGTCTGCAGTGCACTCCCAGTCATCTGCCCCATCCAGCAGACTCTGCCTGCATGTTCCGAGTGGCACTGTCGTTCTTGGCCATGATTCGCTGCCTCCTGCCGTGAAGAATGTTGCCGGTGCTTTTGGAGTCCTGATTTTCCCTTTTGTGGTGTTGGTAGTAGCCCAGACTACTTGTACAATCTCTTTGAGCACTTGGTTGTGCCTCCATGTGTACCTTCCTTGAGCCAGGGCTACTTTACATGAGCTAAGGACATGCTCCACTGTTTGTTTTCCATGGCAGAGGGGAGTATGAAGGATCGTCTGTTTTTCCCCACTTCACCAGTTTGCATTTGAGGGCAGAAGGTCATATGCAGATCTGAGAATGAAGCTGATCCTGAGAGGGGCCATGTGCCAAATGTCATTCCAAGTGAGACTTCTTTGGAGTGCATTCTCCCACGTTGTCCATTGCCCTTGCTGGCTCTGCTGGACTGCTTTTTGGAATCTTTTTTTTGGTCTTCTTCTTTTTCTCATCTCCTGAATCATGTCTCTTTGGCTTTTCCTTTGGACTTTGACTACCATTCAGTTTTGGTCATTCCTAGTCCTTGTCTGTTGGTCTGTGTTTGTCCTGTTATTTCTCTGATTTTGAGACTTTCTTTTGCAGAAGCACGTAATACTTGTAATTGAGAAAAACAAGAAAAGCAAAAAAAGGAATTTGAAAAGAAGCTTTCAAAGGAATGTAACAAAATCCAAAAGCCTTCTGGAGACATGTACAATTGAAAACAAAGATGAACTCAGGAGTGAGCCCTTTAGTGACTAAAGATGGTGACACAGTAGAGACAGTTAGGGGTAAGGCGGATATTTTGAATACATTTTTTCCAGTGTATTCACAATGAAAGATACCAAAAATGTGCCTATTCTATGTCCAGCTTCAAGGTCAAAAAGCATAGTATTAGAAAATGTAGACATTTCTGTGGACGCAATAAAAAAGAAACTTCAATCTCTAAACCCTAATAAGGCATGTGGTCCAGATGCCATCCCATCGAGAATACTAAAAGAGCTAAATGAGGAGATGGCCTTCCCACTTTATACTCTTCTTCTCTAAATCTGTTAAAGAAATGATAGTACCTTCAGATTGGAAAACAGATACAGTTATTCCAGTATTCAAAAAAGGTACAAGAACAGATCCAGGAAATTACAGACCAGTGAGTTTAACATGCATTATATGCAAAATTTTAGAATCATTTATAACAGAGGCTCTGATTAAACATATGACAGAAAATAAATTATATGCTGAATGTCAACATAGATTTCGTGCAAAAAGATCTTGTGTGACTCAACTTTTAGCAGTGATGGAAGACTTCACAAAGGAGATTGATAAAGAAGAGAATATAGATGTTTTGTATTTAGACGTTAGAAAAGCATTCGATTCAGTACCACATGAAAGACTTTTAAAGAATTAGAGTCTTATGGAATAATAGGAAATGTATTTGGTTGGGTTAGATACTTTTTATCAAAAAGAAACTCAGAAGGTAAGGATTGGTAGTTCCTTCTCTCAAAATGCTGATGTTATTAGTGGGATACCACAAGGCAGTATTTTGGGACCAATATTATTTGCAGTGTTTATAAATGATCTCCCTGTAAAATTAAAGAGTACATGTAAAACCTTTGCAGATGACACAAAACTTTATAACTCTGCGAAATTGCATAAGGAATTACAAAAGGATATTGAAACATCAGTACAGTGGTCTGATAGTTGGTATATATGTCTTAATGCAGAAAAAATGTAAAATACTTCATATTGGTAAAACACACACACACACACACACACACACACACACACACACACACACACACACACACACACACACACACAAAGGAGTATATAATGAAAATTGGGGACAAGGAAATAAAAGTATCTAAATGTGAGGAAGAAAAAGACCTAGGTGTGACTTTTGACAAAAATTTGCTATTTGACAGTCATATTGTAAATAGAATTAATAAGGCTAACATATTGATTGGAATAATAAATAGAACCTTTATATTTATAGAAAAGGGCACATTTTACAATTATATAAGACACTAGTTAGACATGTTCTTGAATATGGAAACACTGTATGGTATCCAATTGTAAAGAGACAATCAAAAGCTCTAGAACACGTACAAAGAAGAGCAACTAAAATGATTCATATTATAAAAGATTACTCATATCAGGAAAGATTAAAATATCTACAACTTCCAACACTTAGGGCAAGAAGAATAAGAGGAGACTTGATTCAAGCATACAAGATATTTAATGGAATTGATGATGTTGATAAAGCATGCTTTTTGTACTCCACAGGAACAGTGAAGGCAAGATATTTAAACAATATTCCAGAACTAATTTGAGAACATTTACATTTACTATAGAGTAACCAGTTGTTGGAATGAACTAACAGTTAACATCAAACGAGCACCTAGTATTAATGTTTTTAAGAACTTTATAGATAAACATGAAATATGAACTAAAATTAGATATGAATTTGATGGATAATAGGACTGAGCTAGCCTGTGACTGGACCAACGGTCACGAAAAAAAAAAAAAAAAAAATATATATATATATATATATATATATCTCAAGAATACTGCTAAAACGCCCAATAAAATTCTTAAAGTGCTCAACCCCTTGGGGAGCAACATCTGTTAAAATAGGATGGTAAAAGGAAGTTTTAAAATCAACAGATCTGTTTCGAGCGCTGGCTCTCGTCAGGATGGTTTTGCTGACATCAGGCCATCTAACACCGGCAGCAGGCGACCCAAAACCATCCTGACGAGAGCCAGCGCTCGAAACAGATCTGTTGATTTTAAAACATCCTTTTACCATCCTATTTTAACAGAATATATATATATATATATATATATATATATATGTATGTATGTATATGTATATATATATATATATATATATATATATATATATATATATATATATATATATATATATGATCCTGATCCTGATCCTGATCCTTCTACTACGGAACATACAAAATACAGAACAAATTCAACATGTTTCTTCTTCTTCTTCTTCTTCTTTTTAAATTCTTCTTGAATGCAGAAAGGTCTATCTGCCATGAAAGCAATGGCAGCTAAAGGCATTGAACAGCGCCATCTCTGCCAATTGTATCACGGACTTGTGCCTCCTGTGGTTGATGGTGGATTAGGCTTACAACACTGTCCAATAACGATCTTCTGAATTAAGAAAGATTTGATCATGAAGCAACGTGATCGATCCTGGGAACCACGAAGGATACACCAGTTGAAACTATATGATACCTGCTTCACCTTCCTTTAATGCAGACTAGACACAAGCTAGAACACGTGAAGGCATATCTCGGAGCACTTGAAAATCCCCCAAACCCGTGGCATGTGGCGGTTAAGGAAACAAAAGGCTCTCGCCTAGGACGTGGAAAATCATGGATGGGACAGGCAGAAGACAATATACAACTTGTGTGCCAGTTAGCAGAACTCAAAGAAACGAATGAATGGAAAAAGTATCCAGGACACTTCAGACACGTCTACCAAATCGCCATTGCTCCAGAACTTGGAAGACACTGTCGAGAATGGCCAGAGGGGAAAGCCAACGCAGAAATTCAGATTCAGGTAGACCTTGGCAAAAAAGATACGATATACACTGACGGATCTGTCTGCAAAGGAATTAGGCTGGGGATACACAGAAAGCAAAATGTCCGAATTATCCAGGAAGACAATGGCGTGTACAGTTTAATAAAGTCAAGCGTAAACAATGGAGGTAGAAGCAGTGACACAAACACTCCACTGGCTTTCATCTACAGGCCACTTTCACTCAACAAGCCATGATGCTGACTGACTCCATGAACCTTCTTCAAACAGTGGAGAGAGGAATGGGAAGCTCCGAACTGCATAAAATAATGCGCCACCTTCCACTGGAAACACGCATGTGGATATACTGCCCTGGACATGCAGGAGTTAAAGGAAAGAGAGAGCAGACACACTGGCTGGCAAGACAACGATAAGAACTGGATTACAGCTTGGCTGAAATGATGTGATAAGAAATCTGAAAAATTGCTTAAGCAAAGAAGCAAAACCACTATACTATAGACCATATTTTAGATCTGAACATCAAGAGAGGAAATGGCCGCAAACCCAGCGTATGCTGTAGACTTGTGTGCGCTGGAGTGTGTTTTTATCAGTGGGTGATGTAGGCGCATCAATTAGAGAATCCACGAACGTGAGTATGCAAGCCTCAGTGTGTGAGTATCAAAGGCGCAGTTTCACACACACACACACACACACACACACACACACACACACACACACACATATATATATATATATATATATATATATATATATATATATATATATATATATATATATATATATGCAATGAAACAATAAATTCCAAGGATAAGTACCGAGCACCGTTCCAGCAACTTTCAGAGCAGCTAGGTGTTGCAATGACAGCAAGAAATGTTGAATATAAACAAAGCTTGCTCTATGTCTCAGGTTGTAGAAATAGGGGGCTGGTAAGCCTCATATCTGCAGTGGTAGATGATTCTGCCTAACTAACAGTATGTGCTTGAGTGGGTGAATGGGGAATAAATAAATGCTTCTCAAAATGAACCTTCAGCAAGCTTATAGTCTCCAAAGAGGGAGACCATCTCCAATGGGGAGAAAGCTCACTAACATATAACTCCTGGTCAGATACCGGTATTTCGAAACCTGATTGTTTCTCCTCAGTGACCGCAGAAAGTGGTAATTTGACTCCTCTGCCTTATCGGTTTTAAGAAGAATGATATACCAGAAAAAGGCTGGCATTGCACAGGCTGGTAATATATATATATATATATATATATATATATATATATATATATATATATATATATATATATATATATATATTATCCAAATGGCACAAACACATATAATTCAGACTGGATAAGACACCCTTTTTTCTTCAGAAAAAAAAAGGATCATATTGGGAAATTTCAATGCACATTCTCCGTTTTGGGAACCAGATTCCTCTGTTACAACATGTAATCGCTTTGTTGGAAATATTTTGGACTCCAGATTAGTTTTAATGAACGACGGAAGCATAACAAGAGTCCCTGATGTTTCAAATCATAGGCCAACCTCAAGTGACTTAATATTAGTATATCCTGATATATTATTGAATGCTAGTTGGATAACAGAGGAAGACACATTAAGAAGTGATCATTTCCTATTGTTCTTGCACTAAATTAAAAGATTCAAGATGAAGAAGAAGCTGAAGATA